>JALHKN010080753.1:0-16183 GCA_039513755.1 Hyalella sp. 3TK10
GATGTAACTTCCATCTGGGCAGTTATTCATCATTTGTCATATCAAAACGGTTCAATGTATCATGTTAAAGTCAACGCACCAATCTGAAAATGTTTCAACAAATTTGAAGAAATGTGTACTTCAAAATTTTCTGCCGTCACTTTAAAAATTAGTCGATGTGCAACTCAATGAATGCTAACGAGAAACTTGTCAATACGATGCCGGCAAAAGTTTCCAACTGTATTGCCAGCATAAATCAGCTACAGAAATCGTTGTAATCGGTTACTTATAGTAACAGAATAGCTAGTTACCTACTGAATTTTGTTAAGTTTATTGCAGTATTTGTTTCGTTTGTCAGTTGCGTAACGATTATCAATAAGATTTGTGGTAAGCTTTTTGACATTTGTCGGATAAACTCGATAATTCAAGTACCTATTGGTGATGTGGAAATAAATATGGACGAAACGAAGCCTTTTAAAATGTTTTGAATTTCGAAAGAAATCGTAACTCCCTGAATATTCTGGAATTCTATCGAATGGGCTCTGACCTTTTAGAAACTCTCTGCATAACCCAGAATTATCCGGATTTGGTGTTAACATTTCGAATGTTCTAGAATGTTCTTGAGGCTTCTGCGACAAACCATCCATTTTAAGTTCCACGGTCGACTTTTCATATCTTCGAGGTAATTCCAAGACTAAACATCAACTTTTGAATTTGAATGGAAATTCTTCGAATGTTTAATAAGCTTCTGCGACGTATCAGTTATTTCAAAATGCAAGAAAGCTTCCTGAGAAGCATTAATATTTATCCAAAATTTATTGTGGAATGGCTTGAATAATGGTACCAAGAAACTTTAAAAGTTTATTACTTCAAATTCTTGTTCGCATAATAGTACTGCATGGAAAAATTGTCATGTTGTCTGTTGCTTTCATTCGCAGTTTTGATACCAAGATAGCTAAAAGTTTTTTGCTCATTGTGTGCCACTTTTAATTAATAAGAATTCGCGTGAGGCAAAAATTTTTGTTTTCACTTGCCCCGAAACAACAAGTTTTGGGGTGAAAGATTTATATTAATATTATTCGCACATGATTAAATTATAATTGTCATTTGTTTTAAAACACCAACGTACGTTCAACCACACTCTCAAATAATATATTCTATTTGCAAATCACCGATATCCTGTCTATGTCTAACTACAACAGCCTGAGAATTTCGTACATTGACCATTAAATTGCCGACTAATGTGGCAAGTTCTCACGCAAATTTATCGTAATATTAACGTGATGTACAATATGCAACATTCGTCCTGTGTTACCAATTTGCCCAAAATTATCCCGACGTGTGTGTTCGCTCTTCAATATATAATTATCAACACCAGATTCGAAATTTTAATTTTCCAAATACTGCCAATATATGCTGACTGTCATCCGCACGATTATACACTTCACCATCATATCTAAAACTGAAGCAGCCACATACGCGTTATTTGTTTAATTTTTTACCTTGACATTTATAAGAAACACTAACCTGTTTATTTTATATTGCAGAGTGAAGATTCGTACTTCAACGCTTCGACGGCGTCCTGTGGAAAATACCACAAGGCGATAATTAATAAAATATGCTTCTTACGTGTGTTGAATCTCATAAAATAATCAATGAATTATTACTGGACAATTTTTGAATAGGATATGAATTGTTTATTTGCATTGTTTTTTCTCGATTACATCGCTGTGTATTTGACACGCTTTTCGAGAGGAATTGCTCGCCTCATGTTGATACATTTTTTCCTGACTCTTACCTCGAGGATTTTATCGAATTTAGACGTCATTGAAGGTGTAAAAGTAAAGGATGCTTCAATGTAATGAATGCTCTTCATTAGATAGGTGTTAATTAGCACACACTTGAACTGGCATGTGACGCCACCGTAAATGAGGTGCTTTTCGTATACATCTGTTGGTGCTTTTTGCTACTAATTTAAAAGCGTAAAAATTTTGTTTATATATAAGTTCTCGTGCTCTCATTTAAGGACACATTTTATTAATTGTTATTGTTTCTATAATGTCGATGTATTTGCTATAATATTTACATTTTTACTTCCAAGTATTCATAGTGCGAAGACGATTTTCGTTATGATTATTGTTTTTTTGTATTGTATGGAACAAAAATTATATCAATTTATATTGTTTATTTGTTATCAATTGGTTAAAAGTTATAAAGGTGACATATCTTGTTCGTTCACTATATGGAGACGTTCCAAGTATAAAAATTGTTGAAATTAAATTACAGATTCAAAACGTGTCTGAAAGTTCATCTTTTCGGTTCCAATTTATTCATAAATAGAAAAAACATTGATTAAATGCTATCGGCATTCCCGATCGTCTTATGCCCGTCTAAATTACAAGGAAAACTCCCACTCTAAATTTGCGCAGCATGTAGAGATGGATATTTTGTTCGTTAGAGAAACGTGGGATAAATCCTGTCGATGGCACCTAATTAATCGATCGTCAATATCCTAGATAAAACTTGTAGCACAAAATTCTCGTGATACTTCATGTTTATTTCGTAAATAATACTAAAGTTCAGCATTTATCGATATAACATTCGCAGGAAAACGAGTCAGCTGACGTTCCAATGTTCATTAAATTAAATTTCTATAATCGGCGATACTTTAACTGTCTCTTTACTGCTAGTCTTTTCGTTTTAAGCTAAAAAATAAGATATATTTTATCTCTCCACCTACTACAGGATTATCCATAATTTAAATCGAATTGACAACACTTTAAAGATTTCTGCGTGGTTTCTACTTCTCGATTATTTCACGTTTTTCGTGGCATTGACCACCAGTGTGAAACTTCTTCATTCCACATTTATGTCCGTTATAATTTTTACCGAATCTAACGGCTTGTTCCAAACGGAAAGCAAGTAACATGGCAGGGAAACCAGTACTTTGAGAATTATAAAAATATGATGACGTCACCGGTATACGAAACTAGCAGTGGTGTTCAGAAGTTGGTGCCCATGAGAGTGTTGCTCGTTGACTGGAGCTCTAAGACAATACACATCACGGGTGTCAAATTGTCATGATACCTATCAATACGTCATGCCGTGTTTACACCAGGAAACGTCCGTTTTCATCTTCGATGTCATCGAAAAGCTTGGCGAATCTCCCCTCTTTTCATCCGGACTTTGGATCCAAGGCGCTAAATGAAGTATATTGTCGATAGTTCGCTTAAAGAGTTTACTTCTTTTTGCCTAGGTTTGTAAGAAAGATGTGTTGGCTATGCTGGGTGATTTATGGTGCTTCCTTCTATAAAGTATCACGTGAGCGTTCTGCATCATCACGAATACTATACATAGCTTGCACACGCACTGCCACATAGTCCTTTTTTTTTCGTTCATAAAACTTTCACTCATTGGCGATGGAGAACATCCAGTCAAGAAGTATAATTATGGAGCTTTGTGTATTAATTTATGTATTGTAATTTGTAGTTTTCCCAGTCTGGAATTCAACCCATTAGAGCCTATTGTAAAATATTGGAAAGAATCCCATTGCCTCAAAAAATTAAAATCACCCTGAAAGTAAAGTTTACAGCCGATTATTATTATTCTCAGCTAGACAGTTGGCTCTAACGTGTAAAAAAAGCTACCTACTCTGAACCCCCTCTAAATCATGTCGTTCAGTCTAGTGGCAGTGCGTCTTGTGGTATTAAATCCTAATTATTACATTAGTTCGTAGCTCTCTCATTTTAGATCGTTACGTCCAATTGTTTATGCTTCAGTCAGTTATGCATTGCTGCGTTGTTTATTAACGTTATCATTGTATTTGTATTTTTAGCGGTGCTTATTACGTATATCGCGCGGAACTCGTCATTTTTGTGCTCCAGATATATATACACTAGTATATATTTCAATAAATGTGTTACGAAAGGAACAGCTGCGCTTATTAAACTCGAACGGCTGTCAATGCTGCTTCTATCAATTTTCGTTTTAATGACGATTCATCCAATGAGATAGTTTACCGATTTCTGCACTCCATGGGGAAAATTAGTGTTTATGTTGGATTCTTATTTTTAGAACTCGGGGAATACCACAATAAAAATATGGAAACACGTAGCTAACTAACGATAAGTGTGAATCGCAGCCTGCTAATAATGGTTAGATAAGTAGTCGTGATGGTTACTCGATATTTATCAGAAGTTAAAACCCTGCAGAGAGCGCAATGTTGGGAAGCTGTTATTCCATTATTTATTGAACACTCATTTTGCTTGTGATCGTTAAAATAAATATTTTTATTCCCTATTACGTTTATACTCAAGTTAACTATTCCACGAACAAGGCTTTTATATCCTATTCTTATGGTTTGATTAGTTCATCGTATTAATTTTTCGTATTTTTGTATAAACGAACTCCGTGTGACTTTCTTCGTCTATCCTAAGATGTGAATATATTATGGTGCCTTGGTCATTTACTATCGTATAGCTATTCTATTGATATATTGTACCGCTTAGGGCTCATGTCGTTTTTAGAATACTCGAGCTATTTTTCGACGCTGCTCATCATCTTATCGCTCGGGTGAGATAGTTTTTTTCATTATAATTAATGCATTATGGACCATTATTAAAATATTCCTGTTGAGTGAGGCATTCTTCTTGAACTAAACAAGTTAAAAGTTTCAATATTGTTTTTCGTGTTGAATTTATTTTCTTAATCTAGTTTCAACTCGCGTTTACCAGAACCCTGGCAGAAAATGGTTCAAAAATAGCCTGCTTCGGAGTTAATTAGTTACTTTTTGTCTCCGCATGGTAATTGTTACCTGCTCCTTCTTAAATTAAGCTTGATTACAGCCAGGTTGTTCGAAAACAGTTTCTGCTATGTAAGAAGATTTGTGAAATTTTATTTTGTTCTCGATTATTGACAACGCATTGTCTAAATGGCTCTTAGACCGACATCTCAAACCATACGAATTTCACGGCGTCATAAATTTCTGGTATTAAATCTTAATTATTAAAGTAAAAATTGCCTTGCCGTTGGCTTTTTACATCAAGCTAAAGACAAAGTACGTACAGCAAATAATGCAACACCGTTTACGATCACTGCTAAAAAGATTTCTTGAGCAAGTGTGGTGTTTTTCGAGCATTTAGGTTCATTGTGAAAATATATTAGAGCAAGCATCACGCATCACTGTTTTGTGAGGCGTTTCTATTTAAACTCGAGGGACTCATTCACTCAATATTATGAATTAGGAGTGAAAAGCGCACACAATGTGCGCACCGCTATTATTATAGCCGTCGGTTGAAACCTGTGATACGCGCTACCTTCAAATACACTTCACTTAACTGCTAACTGCGATCATTTTATTGACCCTTAAATTAAGCCCTTACTGTAAATTAGTCCTCTGCAAATACAAGCGTAGTTAATGAGCGCCCATTTCAGAACTAAGGATCCGGCTAATTTGGAGCTCGATACGACCAAGAGCTCCATGACTTTACGACAGCACCACCACTGTCTCTACAGAGTGCTTGCAGCAGTGAGTCTCATTACGTCATTAGCCTTGAGGTTTTTGTCGAGTAAATGAAAGTCCCCAAACTGAGCTCTGGCTTCTTGATACATATGCGATAGGCTCGACTCAACCGAGAAATTATGTTGGTGTAAAACTCTACGATCTCAACTAAAAAATTATCAAACTAGTCAACGGAACTGAATTTGAAGCTCAATTATAAAATTTATCAGCTTTCTAAAGAAGGATCAGTTAGTAATTATAACAACATCTATGAAGAAAAAAACCTACGGCTATTCAAAATTTATCCGCATTTCAAAGAAGGGTCACTTTTTAATTGTAACTACATCTATGAAGATAAAAAACCTACGGCTATGACATTGAACACTTACCTCGATAGGTAGTTAAACTGATGATCAGCCAGCTTACAGAATATTCTCAAAAAGCTTCCTGAGCAAGGCTGTGCGTATCTATGTATGGGTTAACGGGAACACTTGAGGAATCTGTGGAAATAATTCACCGGATGTTTCCGCGTGTTACTTGGCAGAAATGAATTATTCATGATGAATAATCAAAGAAAAAAATGAACCTATTTATGCAAACGACAATCATTCACGGTAGGAAAGAAAGGAAGAAATTATTCCAGGCATAAATTGTTGCTGAAAATAAAACGAATAAAGAAGACGTACTTTGAATTATGCGGACGGAGACACAGTAAACAGACGCTTATTTCAATGAGTAAAAAACAAGTATGAAAATTAATCAATGATATGAGAACTATATCCAACGAACAATGAAAAAACTTGAATTCCATGTTAGCATTTTTTTCTCAGTATTGAATGGCGAATAAAGCAGATACTTAGATCTGGATAGTCAAATCCGTAGATTTGTCCAATTAATAAGAATATTGCTATACTCGCGAAAATTCCTGGTAATTGAGAATAGAGTATAAGGAACAAAAACTTCTCTACAGACTGAAGTGTGTTACCCGAATTAGGGTACAAATTAGATCCTAGCGTTTTTCCGAATTTTGAATCGAAATTTCCCATGCTACCAAGAAGATCGATTTCAACAGCAGCAAATGCTCCCACGTTTCATTGAGAAATGAAAGTCGAATTACAGAAAGTGGGCATTCTCCAGTATGATGGCTAGAATTAACCAAAAACTAATGCCTCCGAAGAAGGTTTGGGATTAACTGTTCTAAATTCGTTTGATGAAACTACAATTAATGGACAGAATCACGCTATAATGGTTTGAATCCCATAAAAACGGAAAATCTGCTCATTGAAGTATATATCCAAATTGGCAAGGTCGTCGAGGTTGAAACTATGGTCGTAAATAATAATCGATATTTTATAAAAATCCAAAGCAATGAAAAGAAAACTGAACACGGACTAGCTTTGAATTCTTTGGATTTCCAAGTAGTTATAACTATAAGTTCCGTAGAAGCCTCACATTGACATCTCTAGCTTTTTAGTGGATCCTTTAAAATTGTGGAAAATAAGATTCCACCTGCAACGGGTGGAAACACTTCAAAACGGCAGTGTAAAAGAAACTATGGCATAGAACGATACTCGGATATTTATTTCCCGAATAATTGGTGATACATCCGTTATTTTACGAGACGGGCTAATCCAAAGAAAGAGCTTTGGTTCATTGATAATTAGCAATGACATGAGCAGTGGCACTCGGACAATATTCTAGTAGTGCGCGTATTTATCTGGTCCTCTAATAAATCTAAAGCGATTCTTAGACATAGACCAAAAGGACCAAAATTTGTGTAAGGCTCTTTGTACTTTCAAGATTTGGAACTAAAAATGTTCAGATCAAATTTCAAAACATAAATGTATTTATGCATACATTTATAACTAAAAAATCTCATTTTAAACGTATTCAAAATGATCGAACAGAAAACATCACGATTTTCTACGACTTGAGCCATCGAGCTCAGCCTCTGTAAAGTAAAAAAAATAATAATTATGGCATTCATGATGTAAGCAAATTTTCAAATCGTCTTGAAAGCTTAAGAGCACGAAATTCTCCGAGATATTTGTTTTAAATCTCCAGAATCTATTGAGTAATTCTCAGCATGACGGTCTGAATTGAGGTTCCTTAAATAGAGAGCAAAATACATGTAAATAAAATAACAAATCAATTAAGCTGAATTTCAAGGGAGATTATGAAACGCGATTTTTCCTATGCAATCAAGGAACTATTAAATAAATTAATTTTATTCATCATCTGATGAATTGACAAGCTTTCACAAGCAGCGCCTCAGTTACAAAGAAATAAACCACCACAAGATTGAACCGGCTAAGCTAAACCGCGTCCTCGACCGAAACCAGCTACAAAAATAACTGACGTAAAAAGTCTGCAGACTCGGAAAAGAACACAGAAACTTATGCAAACATTCTGGCACTGACATCCTGCCAACAATAATATGAAGTCATAACATCGCCTATTATCGTGCAAAAGTTAAACAGAAACTACCGCGAAATTCACTTGAGTGCAATTGGTTCTCGCTGGTATTGCTCTTTAATAAAGTTATATTTTAGGAGTGGTACTTGCGATGGTTTTTACTGGGCACTAAACCGAGAACTTTCTGGTGCTTTGGTTGCCTTAGTCGCATACTGAACAGCAGTCATGCCGCCCTGCGACGTAATAAACGCAGAAAACGGACAATGCTGTCGTCATGTCCCACCTTGCATCACAACCTACTAATAATACTCACTTCTAGGTTCCCCTTGAATCTCAACCAACTAATAATACTCTCCTTGTGGTTCGCCTAGGCATCTCAACCTACTCCTAATACTCCCCTCTTAATCCCACTCATAAAACGTCATTATTATTCTCAGCGTATTCTCCATTAATGAGTGTTATATAAGTTTTATTAGCCTATGTAGAATCTCATTCACCGTTTACCCTTGTGAAATGGAAATGCACTTTTCTCATAATACATACAACTCATATTTCAACTCACATACTCAATACAACTCATATTTCGGTACAATATAGTACAGGATCTGAATATTCTCCTAGAACGTGCATAATTGAGTTCAGCATGTTTCTCTATAGTTCAAACGATTGGCATGGAAGGCAAAAATGAACCCGATTGCAATTGAATGTGTTCTCTGTTTGACGATATCACACCTTGCACAAGATTAAATAACATTGCAGCCCAGGGTGGAATTCTAGCATTTAGTTCCAAAACTAGTTCCACATAAGGTGCTCTGAAAAAGCTTCTCAAGTAAGGGGTTCGATGGTTCGATAACGGGTTACCATTGAGCAGGGTGGAATTCTAGCATTCAGTTCCAAATCAGTTCCACAAAAGGTGCTTTGCAAAAGCTTTGCAAGTTTACATGATCCTTTAGGCCCACTCTAGAATTCCACCCTGTTGCAGCCCACTAAGAGAGTACAAGATTTACTTTGAGATATAATTTAAATACAATGAAGGAGTCATTCATTTTGCTTCATTATGCATCTAACGCACTATGGCAAAGATTGTTTTTACACACATTACTAGGAGATAACCGAGGTAGATGAAATAACGCGGTAGAATGTATCTCTGATTAACTCTATGTCCTAGACAAAGAACCAAGAAACAAGTTACGTTCCTCTTCGACATAATAATAGTAGGGGCAAATAACAGGTAACAGTTTTCGGTGCAGTTTAAAACATCGTACAAAATAAATGGTTACAGGCAGACAAAAATTTCCAAAGCAATTAGTTCAATTCTGCCTCGTATACATAGCAAGCGCTTTGCAAAATTAATACACGAGGTTCTCCTGAATTGAGGAAGTGGTGTTCAACAGTGGCGAGATGCAACAATCTAAACCTCGCCTACTTTCTAGACAATCAGATTGAAACCCCAACAGCACTATACAAGTAAATAAATATATAATGATGAACAAACAAGGAACAAACAAATTATTCCGCAAAATAATAAAAATAATTAAGGTTGATTCGACTCGCGCTCAGATCAAATTAAGGCCGCAATACAGGAGAGTACCGACTCAATTATTTTGCCTCGATGCAATACATGTGCGCAGCAAAGTGCACTCTTATGTGGTTTGCCGTCAATATCAAACTCGACATCAATTACCGGGTTCTTTTCCGCTGAAATTATGAAACCATCTGTCATTACTCGAAAATTAAACCAGCTTTGAGAGCGTTGTATATATAGGCTCGCTTTCTCCATGAAAAAATATCTACCATTTAATTATAACAGCGAACAAGGAAACCGCAACGTTGCGGAAACCACTCAGTGACCTATTAATGCAGACCAGTAAGCGTGATCTCATTCCGTAAACTTTGAAGCAAAGTTCCAGGTAAAAAGCATCAAACTCAGAACGTAAAAGCAATGCGTAACTGAGCAAAAAATTGGAGGACTCCTGGTCTTTGATGAGGGACTTTTAGAGCTCTGCTTCATGCAGCCACGCGCATTGGAGCCTATGAAGCGATTATTTTTAGACCTCTCATTTTGATGCGCCTTCATGCAGGGCTTTGATTCATCAGAAGAGCACCTCCCACAAAATCTGCATCAAAACAAGTCTCCAGTGAAGCTAGCGATTGGGTTGAGAGCTCCCTTCTAAAGATGAAGCTTGCAAAAAATCTTTTTCGGGGAAGGTAATCAAGAAGGGTGGTAAACACAGCCCTATCTGATGTACGGCCACCAAATGGATAGCTCGATTATTGGGTCACAAAATATATTGAAAAAGCGGCCGAGAATTTAAAATTCGAGCTCGCATCTCCGTGAACAAGATAGGCCGCGTTACTGATTAGCGTAATGAGCCGGCGACTCGGTGAGAATTTTTTGATCAGACTGGACAGCAGAATAGCGGTCTAAAATCTACATTATATGGGCAGAGAGTCGGAGGCGAAATATGGAGCTCCAGTCTCATTTATGATGATTGGTATGGTCTAGATGAATTACTATTGAAGAAATATTAAGCCTTACGCGAAGTGGTCTTTTTTTATATTGTCGACACTCGCCATTACAAATGCCATTAGTATCATTAAAAACCAATAGTTCTTGTATTAGTATTTGTGACAGGATTCATAATATCCTCCAGCGTACGTTCTAATGCTAGCAAAGAAAATGCGTAGAGTGTCTCATCTCGCAGACTTTGAAGCAGAGCATGCGAGTGCCCTATTAGTAGTTTTTTACTGCTTCTAGTGTCATGATTTTAGAACTAACTCAATTGATGGATGAGCGTTCCCATTAATAACGTTTCTGAATGGAAACTGAGAATTTCTGTGGTTTGGCTGCGTGTATCGGTTGTGATAGAAATTAGCAAATATCCCAATAGGAAAACAGATGTGCGAGATGGTGAAAACACTTTTTTTGTCAACAATAATTTTCAAAGTTTAATATCTTGGAAAACTGAATTTGAAACATTTGATGACGATGAGATCATTTTGATGACGATGAAATCATTTTGATGACGATGAGATCATTATGAATGCGTTTTATTATTTCACCTTCAGCTACATTATGCGGCTAAATAAGATCGACGAATGACTGCAATAAATTTAATAACAATTTGCGAGTTAAAAACCGATTTAGAAACTCGCGGCATGAGGCTGAGAAAGCAACACAAAAATCACCATTTCGAACGCATCAATAACGCTCTGAAACAAAGTATGTTTTAGAAATCAGTGCTAGATTCTAATATAATTCTTAGTGTCTAAGTTAAGGCCAAAATCAGCGGCTAAACCGAAACAGACATTGGCCTTTCTTCTCTGGTTACGATCGAATTATGAAAGGAGAAAATTACGTGATAAATTAACCTGCGAATTGAAACAAAAAATCCTGCCGCTATTTCAGGCTAAAGTAAGGTTAGAAACAAATCCTGCCGCTATGTAAGGATAAAGTAATGTGTTAGAAACAAATCCTGCCGCTATTTAAGGCTAAAGTAATGTGGTAGAAACAAATCCTGCCACTATTTAAGGCTAAAGTAATGTTAGAAACAAATCCTGCCGCTATTCAAGGATAAAGTAATGTGTTAGAAACAAATCCTGCCGCTATTTAAGGCTAAATTAATGTGGTAGAAACAAATCCTGCCGCTATTTAAGGCTAAAGTAATGTGGTAGAAACAAATCCTGCCGCTATTTAAGGCTAAAGTAATGTGGTAGAAACAAATCCTGCCGCTATTTAAGGCTGAAGTAATGTGGTAGAAACAAATTCTGCGCGTATTAATTCACGCCACAACCTTAAAAAATGTAGATGCCCTTTCCAAGCCTAAAGTAAAACTAGAAATAAAATACTTACTGATAAATTAGCACCGATGCGAATGCACTAAATTTTGCCTCCATTCTTAAGGCTAAAGTAATGCAAGGAGCAAATTGCGCGCTTTATAGTGACCGATGTTCTGAAAAGCGTATCGCCGGATCCTACCGGTCGCCTTATGCATTATTCCGCCTGATTTGCATCGATCAGTCTGGTCGCGCGATCTCCATTTGATGCTCTCGATCCCCGACTTAACAGATTCTCGACCACCGAGAAATCGACCGATAATATCCTCTTTTCAGTAGAATCTTTCTGATCTCAAGGTGTCCATCGAAATTGAAGTGGTAGAGATTTCCAATTATTGGCAAGCAGTCTAATCTCCTTTGACTTCCCGATGTTCATTGAAATACTAGAGAGATCAAACTTGGTAAATTAGAGAAAATTAAGCGTTTAGGCTCTAAAAGATACAATTAATGGAGATGGCAAATGAAGATATTTAATATGCTTCATTCGGCTTAAATCGTTCAATATATTGGTTCAACTTAGTTCAATTGGTAATTGAATAAGCCATTGAACCCTATGTGTGAGATACAAACCAATATTGTGCGTGTGAGGTTAGCACTTTTTTAAGTGCGACATATTTTTTTATTCAATTCTTGTCACTACGAATTCCCTATAAAGGGCACAGAAATGAAGACCATTATATTTTGCTTCAGATCCAAATTTGCTATTTGAGAGATTATTTAATTATTATTATTATCATGAAACCATCATAGTATTCACATTACACCCTGAAATAATCTGATTTAAAAGAAATTAGTTAACGCACAGTAGCGTCATTAATTATGTAATTAATTATATTAATCACATTAATATAATTATACAATTACAATTATTACGTAATTAATTATATTACACTGTAAATATTCTTAGTTCAAACACACTTTTGCTGAAAGCAAGGCCCCTACGCTGTTTTATTGAGTAAAATAGAATCCTCCTGCCCCACTTTTCAACGCAATAGAACCTCACACGTGAACTATGAGTTAAATATTATACTAGATGGAGTTAAAACCATCATACAAGTTCGTTGGAGATTTCGGATTCAAATTGATTCATGTGAATTCATTAGAGATTTGCGCTAAATCAGCAGTTCAGAATAAAATTCCCCGCACAGCATGGCGGGCGGGAAGAAAAGACTGTAGTACAACAAAAGCCACATTTTGTGGGAGTTGAAATCTTTTGGAAGCATATAAACGCTGCTCTATTCAGTGCCTGACTTTTAAACCACCCTATCAAAAATCATAGTATAAAAATCAGCGGACATTAAAAAACAGATGGTCATCCGTTCCTGATTCACCTGAGATTTTTGATAGGGATACATGGTGGAAATTTTGTACAGAATGCGTGAATCGAGATCGCGTATGACGGTTCGCGGGCTTCGCTGTAAAACCACGATTAAAATCTGCTCGGCATTAGTTTGATCTGTGCAAAGCGCTCTATGGCAGCAAGACTTCTCTAATTCCAACCCGGGCCATTGAGAAGTCTTTCTAAAGGCACGAAAAAGTGAACGACCTCGTAAACGCTATCAGGCTCACAAAATGCACCGAAAGCTTATACTCACTTTTACACAGAAAGGCTTTCTTTTTGCTCGCTTTAATCAGAATCTTCAGGGCTGAAAAGAGAACTTGAGAAGAGGTAGTATTTGCGGCAGCTGATATCCTTAAATATCCTTCATTGAAGGCAAGGAGTGCCAAATTTTTGCACCTTAACCCGGCCTGGGCGCGCCATTGCCTTTACTTATGGAGGCCATAATTTAAGGGATTTTTCTACACACCCTTTCTTGTAGGCCATTTGCCGTCTTTTTAGGCCAGCTCCAAAAGAGCATTAAACAATGATGCCAATTACAGTTTTAACGACTTGCCTCATTTCTTTTTCTGCTCGACGTTCTCAAAACTGCCAAACACCCGAGACTAATATCACACTCTCATCGAATCTTTCTTAGAAGCCTGGAAGTCGGGAATTTTTTTTATCGGACAGCAGAAGCGGAAGGATGGACTTTCCCGATTGAAAATCATGGACGAATCTTCCTCGGACGAGAATCAGCCATGTTTGGGCCAACGATAATTGGTTTCTGATGGACAAAAAATAAGTCTGGGAGTCTCTGCACAAAAATTTGTCATAGTGTAATTACAGAATTAAAAAATTCGCAATAAGCATCTGGCAGAACAAATATGTAAGCAGTATCATATATACTCGTTTCACACTTTCCAACGGTTCCATTTGTAAATGCATGGGTATTATATTTACTCCAAAATAACTGTTAAACGTAATATGGACACAAACAAAATTAATTACAATGGCTTTTCATTATTCAAGTTTAAATCGTGTCTTAATTCTTTAGCGACCGTAACCGCGGCTTGCACAGTCTTAGTAGTCGCATTACCCTCTCCTTAGGAGTCTTCAAGTTTTACCGATTTAGGGATAATTACGCCCTGGCTCGCAGAGGATAAAGAATATTTTTTCCATCACATATTATCATGCTTATGCTTCTCTGTCAATGGCGATGTTGCACTGCCAATGCCTATGGTTGAAATTATTTGGGTAGAATCTGAAATAAGGATAAGTTTAATTAATCCTTAACATCCTATACAAATTTATAAATTGTTACGATAAACTGAGCAAATCAAAGAAATACCAGACTATCATTCACACCACATCGGATGACGATAAACAAAGTAATGAAATGTGGCGCGTGACTTCGCAATTGAGTAAACAAACGAAAAATAAACTAGTGAAGTACTCGATGTGTACAATTAACGCAGGAGCTGCGGTTACAACGATCGATGCGCGAATTTTGTCAATAGCTATGCAATTAAATCATTATCCATGCAATATCAAACGCATTTTTGCAGCAACAGAGTTCATTCCTACTATGCTGATTAAACTCAATAATTTCAATTGCAGCTGGCACGGAAAAAATTCTTTAATTTCCATGAAATTCACATTGCGACGGCAAAAAGATTGCCACGCTTCATTTTTCAAACACAAGTACTTGGAACAGATACAACATACTTTGAGGACATACACCTTACACAGGGAAGCTATTACACTCCTATTTTTATCTAAAACTTAAAATAAAAAATAAGTACAGTAATTATACAATTTCGCTCGGAGTGAATTTATTTCTAGCAAATTATTTCAATCAACAAATTTAAGCCTGATGATCGTCAGAGATTAGTGTTTCTTCATAAAAACAAAATCTTCATAATTACTCGCAACGGGAAATAAATTAAATGTGCGCCACTAAAAACTTGAAAAGGGCCGATTAATTATAGGACTCACATTTATCGGGTACAGCCGATGATCAAGGAAACTCTTCTGAAACATTTCCCATAGTCGTCATTGCACACTCAAAACGTCACCTGAACAACACGCAAATAATTTAACATTTTTACCTGTATTGTACCTCCCAGTTTTCACGCTTTCTAAATTGCACTTTATACAGTTTAACGAGTGAATTACTCTCCAAGACACTTAATACATCGTCTGAAGTACACTCTTTACGGTTTAAATACTCGTATTTATAATCATCCAATAGTTTACACATCGGGTAAATTGAATTATACACATTTTACACGCATTATACACACTATGCAGTTTTAAAATCGCCATGGAATAAACTCAATTGTATTGAGCAATTCTAATTGCTCAATTCAATTGAGTACAATTATTACATGCAATTGATGCATGTAATACGTTCTATAACATTTAAATATAATCTGAATTACACCATGTAAGTTTAAAAAATACTGAATTACATTAAATCAAATTTAATCATAACATAAATTACACACACACAGCTGAAACTTCTCCTGGATTACACCGTGCAATTTAAACGTAACCTGAACTACACTACACATAAGTAAGGTGTCGCCTGAATTTCACTCTGTACAGTTTAAAAACTCCTCCTGAATTCATCTATAAAAGAAATATCTTTTTACCGACTGGCACGCAATCACCGAGGTGCCTCCAATTCAGAAAGCAGTCGGAAAATTCAAATTTAATCTTCCAGTCGCAAAAGGAGCGGATGTTTCCGGATATTTCTCTGATGAATCTGACGCTTGGAGCCTCGAATTTTGAGCACATCTTCCACCAAATGACAATCCTTGAGGTAAAATCCAGCAAATTAACAAACCCTCCTCACGATTTACAGCAACTCATAATCAAGAATGGGAGACGTCGCGGTTCAAATTATAGAAAAAAAATCTTTCTTACTCTTCATTACGGTAAGAAATACACGACCTTTACATACATATCATGAATGATAATCGAAACGTTATGACACAATGTATTGAAATTAAGATTATAATACGGGATATTTTTCGGAGTGTTAATAACGGTGCACGTTGTCGGGCCTGTCGGCTGCCGCATCAGCCGAAGTACCGCATAAAAGCCTATTGTGATCGTACAGTTTCTAC
>JALHKN010082218.1:0-11209 GCA_039513755.1 Hyalella sp. 3TK10
CTTCTTCTATATCTAGATTCAAAATTCCTCGTTCGGTTTTCAGAGGTATTCTAGGAAGTGTATCTCTCATGAAAATTCCTCTGACTTTAGGTACTTTTAATATTCTCAAGTAATTTGTTAAATCATGCTGAGTTGATGGTTTGATAGTTATTATTATCTTGGTGGAGTCAAGTAGAGACCTTTCCCACAAGACTTTTTTTCACTGGTAGCAATCGCCAAACCTGAGCCCATTTTAACTTCCATTGCTTCATTATGTCGTTTTGCTTCTGCTAAAAGTTTATTATCAGCTTTCATTTCGTTAACAGCATTAGCTATGGCAGAAGCTCCTCCTGCAAGAGGCCCTGCAGCTCCTAAAGCCCCATATATTGCAGGAATTGAAAAGATAAAACCCCCTTCTTTCTCAGCCTCAGTTTTAGACACAAAATAAGTTTTAGTTTTCTCACAAATCAAGCAGCGTCCTTTCTTCAATATTTTATTATTTTTCGTTGTAACATACTGAGCATTCTCAGTATCAGTCTTGTTTTATCGCTTTACACAATACATCATCTTACTAACATATAAATGTAGAGGAATTTTAAATTTTCATTATCGTTTCCTATCACGTATCGTTCGAACGGAAATGCTTAAAAGTATTTATCTGAGCTTATGTCGACTACCAGAACGTCGTATTTTTCGTGTTACAATTTCAAAGATAATGTAATGTACTACGTCTATATTCTGTTGATCTTTCATTATAAATAATATGTTCGTACACGAAACTACATATATTACTATTCGCGTCAACACTTATTTATACGTGTTCCAATAATATGACGCAGAATGAAGACGTATTTAGGTTGTAAATTAAATTATGTTAAAACTTACATTTGTATATCTGATGATGTACGTATGGTTGTATGCGTTTGCACATTCATTCCCCAAGGCCACCACAATAATTATACATAGCTCCACTACGTAAATAATGGAGCTATATATATATATATAGTGGAAGTCGTGGGGTATTTTTTTAAGCCGAAAATTTAAACTCGGTCACTGGAGGCCGGTGTGAAATCGGCGCAGCGGTCTCGCCAACCTCCGCAACCAGCGCTGCGACAGCGCGGTCACTCACAGAGCTCGCCGCCCATATCTCCTGCACCAGCGCAGTCTTACTGCAAGTGCCGGCCTATTCAATGTCGAGAAGTACTGCGCTAATGTTGAGGTAATTGGGACATGTCTGCGTGTTGGACCCCGCTAGCGCGGCGTGGGCGCGAGCATTGGGGCAGGCATGCTCAACGGAGGCTGGCGCTCCGGTTGCTAGAATTTCTGACTCGGAAGTGAGCATGCACTGCGCCAAGCATCATCTCGCCTCTCAGCCAATGAAACATTTTTACAAATATTGTCAAGTCATAACTCATAAGATGAGTAGCCAACAATAAGTTAATTCAGTTGAATCGTGCCAATACATTCCAAACCATTCATTAACATTCGATGGAACCAGCGATAACAATCTGGCGACAGCTAGGATCTGAACGTTGCCATTCGGCTGTCAATCTTCGTTCCTTGATCGGAATGAGAAATACATCCGATTAAAAGCAAATGTACCTATGCATGTTTACTTAGGTTAAATATTTTGCAACGCACTTTATTCAGAAATTTGTGTTAGATATTGAAACAGTCGTTTTCCTCACGACAGATGACCACACACTTTTCGAATCGGTGTCGTGATTTTTTCGAATCTGTCTAATTTTCTTCTGTTTGTACGTTTCAAGGCTTATGTTAATACTTGAATTAAGTTATCCACCGTCCGAGTTCAGGATGAAAAATAATAAATTGTACCGATTTTTTTTTTTCATTTTCAATTTCATTGAAGATAATTTCCTCAATCAAACTGTTTGTGATTGAAAAGTTGTACATGAAAATTCATAATCGTGATACGATTCGTATGTTGTTAATGCATACCTAATAACGAGGTTATCAATAATTACAGGTGATGTAACGGACGTAATTCGGCTTCGGTTTGACGATATTTGCCATATCAACAATACGGTCCGATGTGTGATGTTATAAATACATATGCACAAACAGGGGATGATCTACTGACAACAAATACGGTTCCAGGCTCATGATGTTTCACGCACTGACTTCTTACTCAAGCTTGAAATGCTCTCCTGCAAGCAATAATCGCAAGTATTCGCGATACTTGCCCCGTTCTGCTGTCTGAGATGCTCTGAACAGCAAATGGACAAATTCTTTTCGCTCCGGCTCCCTCATAAGCGATGCCATCAATCTCTTCAGGCGCAAATGTGCCTTGAAATGATCGAGCCTCAATCGCATTAGAGCAGATTCGGCCGACGTGGCCCCTGGAAATATGACGAACCACGCTACTGATGGGAGCTAAGTGATGATACATGCCTCAGAGGGCTGCGGTTTTATTTGTTCTAAATAGCCTGCGATGTGCTGTGTCAAAAGGAGAATATTTTAGGTAACGGGCACAAATATTCAAAGCGAACAATATCAAGTTCCAAAGAATTATTTGGGTACGAAGGGCGACGTAGCTTTTTCGTGAAAACATTTGATACTTAAAATATTACAATTTCCCCTAAAATTGGTTGTCAGTTTGTTTTATCGAGGCATTTCCTTCATGAAAGTAAACTGTTGCTCAAATTTCATTAAGTAACCTTCTTCTCCCGATGTGAATGGCATAAGTTAATTGGTTGAATATTTTGATCATGGTGACCGATAAGGTAGACCAAAAATATCATTGGTAGCAAATACCATGGAATTACGATTTTTTATACGGACTAATTATACCGGCATGCACAATTTTTGCTGACTTGAGTTCAATAGTTAATAATAATATTGGCTGACCTCGCGGTGCTTATTTCAAATATGGTATCCATTTTCTCTATCACATCGAGTTTTCATTCGACAGTACATCCCTAATTCATGATGATCTGTAGAACTGAATACAGATCAAAGTTACTAAGTGTTATAAGTTCAAAACATAAGTTAGACAGTCAATAGGATCTGAAATTATAAATTAAATAGTGGGTAGCATCACCTTCTACTCAACACAGCCTGTTAATTCTGAAATACAACGGAAAAAACACTATCAATCGGAAACATACACCCATATTCAAGGAATAAATTTCTGCTTGTAGGGCGTCTTGCGTGTTACATGTCCACACAGTCTCGATGAATACTCTAACAGTAGTCTGGCATCATGTCTGTGTCTCATCGGCCATGATATGTGTCCTTCATCTCCTTAAGATCTTGATGAAAGAGCTCGCCATCCAGTCAAAAATCCAGCCGCGGCGCGCGCTTCTTAAGAGCGATGAAGGCGGATATGTGCGTGGAGCAGCCGATAGGCCTGTCACCAAAATTTGGGCCAGTTTTCGATCGTGCGTCCGGTGTCAGCGATGGGTCATAGAACGATCGCGGTCGGAAATTCACGGATGATAAAAGGCTGTTGGAGAACGAGAGGCCGAGTTCCAGTAACAACCACATTACGCTTTCAACTTAATGCTTAATTGAACACGTTGACACTGGATTCGGGCTTCGAGGATATTTTACAAGTTTTGCGCAAATTTAATCATTAGAAAATGTAATTCTTCATCATTTGATAACAGAGTGAATAATTAATCTCCATTGGCGGTGTTTGTTTTAAGCCAACGATAACAACTGCATCAACAGCAATGATTACAGCGACAGCAACGATAACAACAGTAATGATTACAGCAGCAACAACAACGATAACAGCAGCGATAAAAGCAACATCAGCAATGATTACAGCAGCAGCAGTAGCAGTAGCGGCAACAACAGAAGCAACAGAGATAACATCGTAAAGGCTGCAGTTCCGTCACCGAATGCTACACATTTTTCTCGTAAAAACATAAAACGAACAGAAATCGACGATGACAAGGGTCTGGTGCATTTTTTACATCTACTTCTCAAATTCAAATAAAATTCTAATCCCAAATTCTAATAAGCAATTAATAATTAATGACACGATCGAACGTAAGTGATCAGCTAAATCTGAAACATTTAATTTGAACTTTAGAAATTGAAGGTGAACGACATTTATCGCGAGAAATTTGATGCATTCAAATATTAGTGATGTTATCGTGTTTTTTGTGGGAAGCAATGTAAATGTGTAAATATCCACATCATTTAATCACAGAAGTGATAATTCATGAAATTACTGAATTAAAGTAATTTAAGTGGCACGTTGTCAAATTCTCCAGAGAGATATTTTATTCAAGCGTCTGCATGGCGTACTGGATGAGGCTCGGACTTGGGAAGTCGAGTGCGCGGGTTCGAGCCCTGCGAGCTGCGAAGTTTTCTACGACCTGAGAGGAAAAGGGGTAAGTGTGTGTTGCCATTCTAGATAATCTGTTCTATAATCCCGATATCATTAATTGTACTGCCATGCAGAATATATATACATAAGCATGTGAATAGATTCAGTGTGGGAGTGCAGTGGCAATCAACCCGGCGATATATGAGCGATTTTTTTAAAATCTACGTTGAGAGGCGGCCATAGATGTTCCTCCGGAGTTTCATGCACGAAGCGCCTATGATCTGGGTGCTGCCGAGCGCGTGACGCCTACGATGCCTACTGAGACCGCTTGCTGTTCAAGGGCCACAGACCGCGCTCAAAAAGTGGACACATCGTCGATGTCGCGGCGAAGATACACGGGCGCCACAGCCCTTAACCCCGAACTCCTCGCTCTTAAATCGCGGACGCCATGGCCTGGATTTTTAACTGGGCATGATCATCGCTCACGTCTCCAAGATTAAAAGGAAATAAAACGAGATGGCTATGTAGGAAATGAACCTTTATGCTCACGTTTCAGCCTTAAATATGATCGTGATAAAGAAATGTAGCAACCAAATCCATGTAGTTTGCAGACTTTTTATTCCCAAAAGCCCTGTCTCAAGACCCAGAAATGAATCACGCTTTTTTTCTACGACAGTCATCGAGTTCGAAAAGTTTTGGGTTGCCATTAACTTTCGTATACGTGGCCCATCAAAAATACCAGCGTTTATTTCTCCATAACTTAGGTCAGAAAATGTTGTTAAACTGTTGCCTTAGGCGGCTCATAACGAAACAGTCATAACGAAAATTATTAACATGGGGATCGAGTTGGCGAGAAAACAAGTTTGTTTGTGAATATAGTAAATTTATTATTTATTTGTCAGAATCTTGATGAAAATGAGCTTTCATCTTATTTAAATAATTAGGATAACATTCTTGCTCATATATTGGTTAATCTTGGCTGAGTTGGTTACTGTTCTAGATCGAATTAAACTTCGACAAAGTCACCACGTGCCAGTTCCCAAAAACTGAACCCAAGTTACTTCCACTCAGTGCTTCCTAAAACAGAAAGAGAAAGTACCGTATTTATTAATAACAATAATCATAAATTCAAACGTTTTTCATACTCAAAATAAACAAATGTATAATCTTGGTTTGGTCAAGACTGTGTAGGAAGAACATCCATAATAATATGGTTATGATGAAGTGCGAGACCACCTCGTCTAAATAAATTTAATCAATCATAAATTTGGGACAGCACAGCCTAATTTATCGATTTAGAATCAGCTGCATTCCCGGGTGCAATTAATACCAATTAAATTTAAATTCATAATTTATTCATTGTAAAATTATCTGCACTGCATTTAACTTGTTACTATTATGGTAGGAAAACACCTTCGTTTTAGTTCATGGTGAAGAGTAAGAGTAGGCAGAATCTACCGCAAAAACTGTCTGGCACGCTGGTACGACTCGCTGGTACCGCCGACTTTTTGTAGAGGTTGATGCCCAAAGCATATGGTTGAAGGCTGCATGGCTTCCCGACCGGAACCCAGGAGCTCCCGTTTCAGACTATTGGTTTGCCGCTCATGGGTGCTCTGGAGACCTTCTCCCGAATTAGCATCGCAGAATGCTAATTCGGGACCAATGTTAATTGTTCAGGACCAATAGCTGATTACACGCTCTGCACTTGGTGAACTGCTGGAGAAGACGGAAGATTTTTCGGCAGGTAGTGTTGAATTTTGATCTCGCTAGCTCAAATCGCGGAATAGAAGTCAAAAATAGCACCAGGCTACTGAGGGAAATGCCCGACAAAGAGTTACTAGAAGGGTTCAAAGATGTGGAGACCTTTTGTCCTCAGGCGCCATTATTTTTGTAGCGCGATTTCTTCTACATGTCCGGTAGCATTTAAACTGTTGACTACAACCTGTGTTTAATTTTACTCGTAAATTTTAATTTTTCTTTTGTTCTAGTATTTTCATCTTGAGAAAAATCCAATTCCTAGATACCGTCCAACACGTGCCACTTTTAACCTGTTCATCGTGAAGCAAACTGGTGTTTCACTGCTAGTGAGTTCATTTTATTCAATCATTTGTACATGTTTGCGTGCGTTAAATAAGGTCTGATTATATCCGCAAGAAACTCCCGTAAAATGAGTAGCAGTGCCTGATCACATTTACGTTGTTTTTCACGTTCATTAAGTTTTAATTTCATTTCAGAACGCCCATTGAATTGAATAAAATTTACACTACATCAGCAAATAGTGCGTGCCATTCGCTGGATTTTTTCGGTCTCGCTTTTTTTTTATCCGTGTATTGCGTATCAATTAAGTAGGTAAACTCCCCGAATCACTTTCCCGCACAGTAAAAACACGCGGAGTGTGGTCTGCTTGGCATGAAACGTAGAAGCTTTTGGGACAAATAACTGTCGCGTTTACAATTTTCGGAATTATCCATGACAAATTATAATGGAAGACCCATGAACCGAAAATTCTGTTCTTGAAATTCATCAAATTAATGCCACTAAATTATTTATTTTCCTATGCTTTTATTTCTTACAGTCAACAAGTACATTCAATACCTGAAAATATAAAATCACTCATCACACGAATAGCTTTGACGAATTACTTTATTAGTCCTAGTTTGATATGAAGGGGTGGGAAGATGATTTTCTCTCGCTCAACAAGTGGCATGTGTATGATATTCTTCTCTCAACAGTCAAACCTTTTCTAACTGGCCACCTGTAGTTTTTGTTCCCGATGTTTGTCTCTCGCTTGGCTGTCCCATAAACACATGAAACATGAATACTTGGTACGTGTTGCCCTGGAAAAATTTACCATTTTAAGATCTTCATATATGACCCACTTGTTTTCATCATACTTGAGTAAATCTAATACACGTTTTATGGTTTCATACTTCTCGTTTAATTAACTGTACAGAGTGACCAATAGGAATCGAATAGAACAATTTCACATTATGGAGTAACGAACATTTTGCGCTCTTCTTTGAGCATATATAAAGAGTCTCTATTCACTAGGATCATACCTGGATCATTTATCATCGCATTTAAGTCCCGTAACTTCACAACATTAAACAAACTCATTTTCACTACTCAAGAAGTCCAAGAGAACTCGTTCTATATTCCGTTAAAAAGTTACATGTACATTTTCCATCTACACATTCTTCTCAAGTCTAGAAGCAGTTCGGATAACTCTTTTGACAGGCTTAGGTCTCTTAAAAAATCAGTTTATCCCTGGTTGAAAATTTCCCCTTCATTATTTGATGTACATACGAAGTCTATCTCCCAGTCATTTACAGGACTTTGATCTGATTTACTTGCATCTTCCATATAATGTAGTTCTTTGAAAACGGGTACTGCATTCGAGTGAATTGTCCAGGACCAATAGCTGATTACAGATTTGGGTAACTTTCTTCACGTCTCGTTTTCTTGTTCTAACGAGTATTTTTCTCATCTTCTTGCTGAGTCACAGAACAACGACTTCAACCGCATGTTTCGAGCGATCAATATTTTGGTGGTGATGTTGCTGATGGTACGGCTGAGAAAACAAGACGCGAAGGCTGCAAGACAGCGGCTGGCAGGAGCGACATCTACCTCCCGCCTTCGATGTTGGCGAGCTACTGGTTTTATCTGACTACCAGTGGCCAGAATGTGCTGCTTGCGCACCACGAACAGCTAGATACAAAACTATAACAAAACTTATTGGTGTAAATCAATACATATGAAATTTTATTAATCCGAGACCAGGAATAGATCTCAGTTGATGAGTAGCTTGACAGACAAAGCCTGTGAGATTTGTCGTTGACTTTTTATTGAAGGTTATTTGAAGTGAGGAACATTTTGTCCCAACCCGAGACGATTAGGGTCAAAATCTGACGGCTGATAGGCGATAACGATGAGCTCGAGGTCAGAGCTGCATGACGATGTTAGAAGCCTAGCTGAGTGTACTTGACAACGTGTTAGAAGGCATTTCCCGACACGAAAGGAATTATTTATGAGCCATGCCTCAGTGTTTTTCTTCACTAACAATTGAAGGAAAGAAAATCAGAAGCTTGCCCATTTTTTAAAGCAAATATACATTCGAAAACAAGTGAGAAGCTGTCATATCTCCAGTAATGTGCAGAAAGACTGTTGTCCGAGGTCATTCCCTGAATGGCATAGTAGATGCAGGAAAAGGAGCTTCCGCTCATCTGCAATAATTATAGAACAATGTGGGGCGAAAACAAGTGTTTTTCCTTTTGTTTTGCTTTCAAGCAAGAAACTAATATCGATCAATCAATTGCGTTAAGTGTATTTGCCGATCTAACTTGGCCAATTCACCCTAAATAAGTCTGAATGTAAACGTGACGGCTCGTTCCAGTTCAACTCGAGTTCAACTTTTACCTCGCAGTTGAGCAAACAGCGACTCGCCTAATCTGTGCGAGCTAGCAAACAAATCGTTTTTTCTGAGACGTTCGGAATAAAACGCACGACTCGATTGAGGCCGCAATTCCCAGGCGAAATGCAAACGAATGGGAAGCTTTCAAGCAGATGCTCTTCTATTCTGCAAACTGAAGTTGAAATTCCATGGACTAAAGTTCTCAAATTTTAAACCAAACATTTCGTTCTTGATTGAGCATCAGTAAAATTGAATAATATTATTCGTGTTTTCTTTCAAATGAAAGCCTAAATATATTAGCTGAACAGGATAAAATTCCACTGAATAACCATTACAAATTGTAGAAACGTATAAAAATTTAAATACAATTATCTTTCCCCAGATGGAATGAGACAAGTGCACAGCATGTCGGTAGTGCAGCAGGTCAAGGCAAGTTCATTGCCAATAGAGGTGAGTTATCGCGAGCTCAGATATCAGATCTACACCCTGAGTCGTAACTTGTTTTGATGTGTTGTCATCCGAGTCCACAGTCCTATTATTATAATGTACTCATCCTGGCAAGTCAGTGACAGGACCTAAGTTCAGAATTTGAAGAACGATTGACTTTGTCGGTTGAGTCGGACAGAATCTCATTGAAAAAGTATCAACATCTCACCCTAAAATTTCAACAAATACAATCCATTTCAATAACTTCAAATTTAAATTAGAAACTAAATAATTAAAGTTAAAAGTAAAATCTCAAGTGAAAAACTTGAGCATTGTTGAGACTTGGGTACAAATTTGAAAAAAATGCCATTTCAATCAAGACCATAAAACAAGGCTCAGAATGCAACGCTTTTTTCTTCATGCATATCATTAGTTTTTTTTTTATTATTTTAAGCTAGAACCCTAATTCTGTACTGCTGAGGCTCTTTTCATAAGCATGGATTTGGATGGACAATTTTTCCACACGAACGGTGGCAATGTGTCCGTCAATGAAGAGCAAAACGCTGCTGCTTCTTCCGGGAAACGCTTTGCAAGCCGTCATGCAATATGGTTACAGCCCACTGGCTATTTACCATGAGCCTCTCTTTGGAAATATGCAGATGAAAATCTTATGGACGTGTTTCAATAAAATTTCAGTATTTCAAGGTGTCCCAATTTCAAGGTGTCCCAATTATTAAATGCTGAAAACGAAGTGCTTTCTCTACTAGAGCTCATGTTGTAGGGTTAAATAGTTCCGATACTTCTTGCTGCACTACTTTACTCATCTCGTGACTTGAGGTAAAAACAGATGGGTTGCAATTATTTGGAGGCCATTGGCAGAGCATAAATCTTTTACCTGTTACGACTTCAGATTTTAGACCTAAAAAGGAGAAGAAGTATAACGATTGACTGCATTTCTCAAGCAATTGCTTTTATTAGATTCAGTAGATGCTTAATAACCTAAGTAGTGGCTTACCCACCACACAGGACAACTTCCGGTTACCCTCACTTCCGCCCCCCCCTACTTCCGGTATCCCCTCCCGCACTTCCGTTTACTATCACTTACCCTCGGATTTTACGCTCGGATTTTACCCTCGGATTTTTTTCCCCGCCATTTTATCCCGCCATTTTTCTCCCGTCATTTTTTCCCGCCAACCTAGCCTCAGTCTAATCTACTCTACGGTATCTCAATGTACATTTTCACTCATTTCTTGAAATTCTCGAATTTTCCCTTTGAATATTCCCTCAATTTTTGAAATCTCAAATTTTTCGAAATCCTATAGCTCCATACCATCACTTGCTCTTTTCTCCCCGATAACCCTCCCTATCCTAGCCTACCCCGGTATCCTACCATACCCTCAGCTTGTCGGAATTTTCAATATTATCATTCTAATTTTACATTGGAAATCTTGTAGGTAACTCGTATATGACGTCACACCCACATATCGTTTTCTAACATAGAGTAATTTATTTCACATTATAGTCTGAATTATTTCATAGGATTTTTATGTACTTACGTAACACGCAATCACATACTAGGTAATGTAGGACAGTTGTATCATAATGTTTTACAGGACAGCGCTATCGCATTTATGAGACATTCATGTAAGCAACTCCTTCAGATATTTGGGAACAGGTTTTATTTAATTTGTAACATAATACACAAGCATCCACAAGCAACTCTACATTTTCATCGTAAATCACCAGGCAGCAGGCACATAGTAAAAACACCCTCAGCCTCGAACCTGAGTCTTACACACCAGTATCAGGCGCGCTCACCACTGGGCTAAATTTTCTTCATAGACTAGAACTTCAGATGATATACTTGCTTCGCCATAGCTCATGAACTGGTTTACTGCTTTGAAGCGCTCGAAGGTAAAGTGCTTTCCGTGGTAAGTTTTTTATCCCATGCAGGATCGCTGATAAGCCCCTGTCGCCGCCTCGCGAGCTGCATGCTATTAACCTCACTTAGAGCATGCACTCGCAGTAGTCAATTCCCATAAGTAATTAATTCTCGTGCTACTATGAACGGTACCCAATTATTCACAAATAAC
>JALHKN010082760.1:0-10002 GCA_039513755.1 Hyalella sp. 3TK10
GATGAAAATAAGCTGGGGGTTATTGAACTACTCCATCTTTTACATAGAACAATAAAAAATTAAGTGTGAACATATCAATTCGGCTTTTTTATTCTCATTTTCCCGTAAGATTGATTGATGGTAATATTCGCGAATGCCTCAAAGTTCTTAATAATATTGAAGAAGTTATAGAGCATCCTGGAATTTGATGGTGTATTAGCGACAACACAATCTGAAAGATCAAAATTCAATAGTGGATGATAGAAAGTGAGGGCTCTAAGAAGGAAATTATTAATCTGCCATGAAATCTCCCTCCCGTTCTATATTCAAGTTAATATGAGTGAGGAAAGATGCACGTTTAAAGTCTAAATTTGAATGAAAATTAATTGAAATTCATGTGATTATCAGACATTGGCATGAACGGCTCATTTCGTGAGCGGCTCATTTTTTCGTGAGCTTGAGCGTGAGCCGCTCATGGCGGGGAATGAGCCGCTCTTTTTTTTTGGTTCGCTCATTTCGCTCTTTTCGCTCGTAAATTTTTTCATTTTTCGGCCGCTTTTGAGTTAGGGATTTCTTGAGTGTGTGATCCAGTCAGTCACCACAGGTCGCGCGGAAAGTACTCATTGTGTCTTTTTGACCTGTGGCCTGGTGGGAATTAGAAAAGTGGGATGTTTTCATTGTATGTTTGACTTGTGAGAGTTGTGACTTTGTCTTGTAACTCTTGTTGAGTACTATGAGTAGTTCAATTCTTGACTTGTGTCTTGTCTTTTTCAGTGCTAACATTACTGAGCTACTGAGTACTGACTCTCCTGTTCTCAACTTCTCAGTTCTGACAGTGACCGAGTGTACTGAGTGTGGCCGAGTGTAAGAACACGTTTAAAAAATAGTCCCAAATGCCTCCCTACCCCAGCAGTGTTGACCTGGAGGCATTGGGAGGCATGTGGGGCATTTGACGTTACATATTTGAAGCCCATGACTACTCGCTGCGTAGACAGATCACGAGAGAATAATCAGACCATGATGCCACACACTGACACTAGGTGACCAAACTTAAAAACTATTCAAGTTTTCAACCGTTTGAATTCCCTGTTATTGACAGGTTTGACCACATGTTTGAGGACGATGAGCTCCTTGTGGCAACAGCTGTTTATCCAATCTGGCGAATGAGGCCACTGGGCTTCCTATCTACGACTAAGCAATACCACATCAAGAAACTAGTGGAGACTAGGGTTGCTGAAATTTACAAGACCTTCACAGCATCAACCGAAGTCCGTGCAGCAGAAGCCGAGCCTGAAGAAGAAATTGGGGAAGACTCTCAAGTTGGTGTCCATGACGCTGCTTCTCGTGCTCGAGCAGTGCCGAATCTGCAGAACAAGATGCTCTCTTTAATGAAGGAAAATTACCCAATCCCTGACATGCCCGTGGACGAAGTACATCCGCCTGATTAATTCCTCATGCATCAGGTTGAAGTGTACTTGATGGAGAAGAACCCTACATATGATGCAACGACATGTGTTGGACAACGGGCTTTGAAGGAGTTGTTCATCAAAAGCAGCACAGGGTTGCCTGCATCCGGACCAATGGAGCGGCTCTTCTCTGTTTCTGGGCACATCTTTATTCCAAGTCGGTGTGAGCTTATGGAGGGCAATTTGGAGCCCTTGCTTTGCTTGCGTGCAAAACAGCATGTAAATTGTAAATTTACAGCATGGGATTGTAAATGAAACAGTGTTTTTTGCAGTGTCGGGCCCCCTTGAACCACTTTGAATGAGAAAAAATAGTATCTCCCCAGTTTACACTTTTCAGCCATCTAGGGCTCAGGATCAGCAGGAATCAAAACTTCCATTGTAATTTTTCATCGTTTTTCACAGAACCGCATGAAAGCGAAATATTGTCTAAGTCTTAGGCCCCCTTGAAAGCTCACAAAAAATTTTAAAATTGTTACACCAGAAACTTTTTTGAAAAACATGCGAAGGAACATTGAATGCATCTTTCCTTACCCCCAGGCCCTTATGNACACCAGAAACTTTTTTGAAAAATATGCGAAGGAACATTGAATGCATCTTTCCTTACCCCCAGGCCCTTATGACCGGCAAAACTTGTTCAAATAGATTCAGTTATCAGTTTAGATTTTTCCGTCGTTTTTCCCCCGAAACTGCATGTAGTAGATTAGTACATGAATGAATGCATGATGACTAAGTGGGTGACAATTTGTCACTTGTGAAATTTGTGAAAAGCTATAAAAATTAGGCTAGAAAAATTGTTTAAAAACATTTGTTTGGTTTTATTTCTCAAAGAATCATTTCTACACGTGAAGTTGTTGTTAGAGAATGTTGGAAATGTCATTTTCTACCTGGGGTCTTTCGTTTTGGGTAGGTAAAGATGGAAGGGATTTACAAATGTAAACTTTCCATTATGTGAGCGAAAGAAGCCGCTCTTTCCGCTCGTGAAATCAGGGAATGAGCGATTTGAGTTTTTGTGAGCCTCTCATTTTGCTCATTTCGCTCATCCTGTGAATTTTGAGCGAAATGAGCGAAAGAGCGGCTCTTTTTTATTTCGTGAGCGGCTCTTCATATGAGCGGTTCATTTTGAAATGAGCGAAAATGAGCGAACGCCCATGTCGGGTGATAATATCGCTGACTGAGTCATGTTTAAAGAAAAAGAAAAATATATGCTAAACATAATCACATGTCTAAAACACACTTTGTAACAATAAATTCGTCTGGGTAGCTCGTTGTAACAGAAAATTACGATTTCTTCAACTTAGAAAGTTGGACCAGAAATTTTTCTTTTGAAAACAAGTCCAAAACGAAAATTCACGTTGAAAAGTGTAGACAGGACAGAAATATGAGAACGAATTAGAAAAAGGCGACGATCCCTTTGATGTTTGACATTACTTTTGCACATTTGTATATCAGATCAGATCGTTTGCCTTCGTGAAGGTAACACCTTGTGTGCTTGCTACAACTTGTTCCTTGCTGTTTCGTTACGGAACTTCGGTGCTCTGTTCATTACGAAACTTCGGTGCAGAACCTCGGGGCTTTCTAAGTGCTCAAGTGGGATTCACTGTTCCCTTAAAGCGTATTTGTGTTTATGAATTCGTTCTTACGTTCTCATCTCTGAGTTTTGCTGGTAAATAACCGGCTTTGAGCTCTCTGGTCGAAAGACCAACCGGCCTCGTGCCTTTCACTCACCGTGATGGCAAGTGACGTTGAAAGTGATGCAGGCTCCACCTGCTCTGATGCGTCCGTTGGCATCGGTAGCGTTTCGCTGCGTGAAGACTTGGACAAAGTGAGTAAAATGCTGTTCTTCCTGAGAAAATTCAGTCCGGAGAAGAGGAAAGCGGGTAGACCAGCGAAGTCTTCATATGGAGACGCTTCTAATACTCAGAATATGAACAAGTTAATCAAAGTAATGGATGTTATATATACCCTAAAAGTCAAAATTTTGAGCAAACTTGAAAATATTTGCTTTATGAATTCGAAACTGAGGTGTGGCGTGGACTATATCGTTTAAATCAGGCCTCATCACTGAGTTACTCGGATGTTGTTTTGCATGGCGTTCTTTCACCGTCGGGATCTGCTGGCGGACGCCGTTCTGCTGCCCCAAGGAATAGTGCAAGTGTCCTAAGTGACGATGGAGAGGTAAAATCTGTATGTCCATCCCTGGTGCGAACTTTCAAGGAACTATTTTCACTCGGGGTTCTCTCAAAAATTAAGGGAACTAGTAAAACACTCTTCTCTGGGGATTTCAATATAAATTTATACAACCCTCTAAATATGTGGTCACTTAACGATTTTATTCATGATATTCTCTGTAATCATTTGTATCCATTCATAACTAAACCAACAAGAATCTCTCCTCAAAATCCTATTGCTCATTACTCGTTTTTAGATCACATTTGGTGTCATTTTCCTTATGGATCTAACCCTGAATAAGCCGTTACTGACTGAATTATCTGATCACATGATGACATTCTTCTATTTTGATACTGGTCCTACACTGCCTCCATCTTCGAAAAAATCGCACCATATTTAGTAATAATATTCATAGGCATTTAGAGCAAATGAGACTTTTTCCATCGACATTCCTACTAAATATTAATGAACCTAACTTAGCTATGCAGGCCTGTATTTCCGAACTTTATAAAATATGCAAAACTTCCTTTCCTATCAAGTTTGTAACAATAAGAAAACAGGGGCCTAATTGGGTGACAGCTTAAATACAATTTGCGATTAAGAAGAAATATAAACTTCTAAAGCTTTCCCTCTGAGGTGTAACTCTTCGTCGATCGTATGCCACCTATCGGAAAGTCCCAAATACGTTGATAAGAACAGTTAAAAAACAATACTATTCGACTATAATTCGCCAAAAGTCGAATGACTCCAAGGTTTTATGGAAGATTGTTAACACCTTGCTTGCAAAAAATCTTGCCAACAAAACAATTGAATTATCTAAAAATAACAGACCCATGTCTGGTGCAGAAGCAGCTACTGAATTCAACAATTATTGCATCTTGGTCGCAGATGACATAAGGAAAGAACAATGATTTGACTGCTAGCATTCCTTTCTGTGAGGCTTCCTGCCTCCTCTTCCCTACCTCTATACCTAAAATAAAAAATTTACTCTGTTTGGCGTCCGTCAGGGCACTAACACGACTATGGTAATCTTTCATTTAGTCCAAGACTTGCTTAGGACGTACCATTCAAAGGATTACATTGTTGTCCTTTTAGTGGACTTGCAAAAAGCCTTTGATTGTGAAAACCACTCAATTCTCTTGAGTAAGCTCCACCGTTATTGTATAAGGGAACCTTTCTATAACCTGATTGAATCTTACCTTACTAATAGAGAACAATATATTTCACTGAATTAATTCAAATCTCCCATCAGCCCCATCAAGATAAGAGTACCCCAGGGCTCGGTTCTTGGGTCTCTTTTCTTCAACATTATCATGGATGATATCTCCACATCCTTAAATGTGAAGTACAAGCTTTTTGCTGATGACGCTGTATTTAATGTCTCGAAAAATACGTATGAAGAAGCTTGTGGCAGTATTTCGGAGCTACCGGCGGAGTTGTCTAGATAGTTATTAGAGAACAAGTTTAATCCTTGACTGCAAGGTTTCTTTTAATAAACACATAAGCTACGTCTGTCAAGAGTTAAGTAGAGCTCACGGAGTTTAACATGCTTGATCAAGTATTTTTACCTTTTTCTTTATTGAGAACGTTTTTTATTCCTTGTCTTTTTCAAAATTATCGAGTTCTTTATTAATCTGGGGTGGTGTACATTTTAATTCAAAGAAACGTGCCATCACGTTAATTAGTAAGAAGTTGCGGTCTATATGCTTAGGGTTAGGAATAATGGAAACAATATTCCCTTGACACGGACTAACGAATTGACATGCTGTTCTCAATTTTAACCAGTGTTAGTTCCTAATGATGTTGTGTTTATTTTAGTGATATGCGGTTTTTATCGCATGCGAGGCTCATTAGCTTATATAGGCATTAGGCATTCACTAAAAATTTGTTGTCGTCATTTGTTATATGTTATTTTAGTTTTGTTGTGCCCTCCCGTGGCAATAAAGAATAAAATAATACAGAATATTATGGTATGTAAGATCCAAACCGAAAAATTCAAATGAAAAAAGTTAGCATTGAAAAAGTGATTCAAATATATCTCGCTTATGATTGAAAACCAATTGAAAAATAATATTAAAGTGATGCGTGGATTAATACCAGTGAATGTGAAACGGAAAAATTCCTCTTGAAATCCACAAAATTCATTCCCGGATGATTAAACTCGGTGTGCAAAACTCGATTTTACTTATGTTGATGAGGAATCCATTGAAGGCGAATTTAGAAAAGTGGATAGAAAACGTTGTAGGTATTTTCTCTGAATAGCCTGCTGAAAAAGAAAACTGCGAACTATGCAGAAGGTTAAACTGAAGCAAAGTTTAGTGAATGAAAATTGTTTAGTGAACCAAAGTTAAGTGAATTAAAAATAGAGAAAGAATTAACATATTAATCGTCAAACTCCAGCAAATAATAAACGGAAGTGACAGGTTGAGATGTGAAGTTTGCATTTGAATTGTGAACATAAATTTAATGAAAATAAGTCGTTCCTCAAACTAAAATTAAAGTGTATTACTAGTGTATATGTGGTGAGCTACAAACAGTGCCATATAAAGTATGACAATAGCAAACCAGGCAGTTTTTCTGTGACGAAATATATTAGGCCCAAAATTCGACAGAGAAATACGAGAACATTAAAAATAAGTAATAATATCGGGATGAAAAGTGGTATACCTAAATTTCAAGATTCATTCCAGCTGGAGTTGTTGCAGTGAAAAAGTCAGCGATGGGAGTTGAGATTGTAACCATTTACATTGAAAATTTATGTATCGTTTCAAGAGGTGGTAAGCGAGTTGTTTTCCCCGAGTTCACAAACAGGTTTTTTTCACACAATGTTTGAAAATGAGCATATCGCAGTAGAAGTATCTGAAAACTAGTTCACTTATGTATTGAACCTATCTCGCTGTGGTGGTGCTATTATTTCGCTTATAAATGAGATTTCAGGAAATATCTTGGAAGAATTTAAGCTTTTGAAAGAGAAAATGGCTGTAGTGGTATCCCAGGCCAACTGGGATGTTGTAGACACGATAATAGTATCAGAATGAGTTAGAAACGGAAATACCCTACAAATGACATCTGATTTTTGTATTCACGTGAAACATCGGAAGGCAGATTATATATGTGTTGTTAAATCGAGTGGACGTCTGAAATTTGAGGAGTTTTACAAACACTATGTACTATCTTTCTATAGAAAGAAAGATGCGTTGGTGAGTTACGCGACTCGTTTCAAAACAAAAAAAGAATGGTGACTCATGCGTGTGAGTGGAATATGACATGCCAACGTAAATTGATTTGGGATATATACTAGTGTGACGATAAATTGTAATTAACATTTGACATTATGGTATCAGAGAGCTCATGAAATTAGAATAGAATAACACAATTTTGTGATTTGCTACGTCTATCTTCGAAAAACGCGCACCGAGTCTGAGTAAAAGTAGTGAGTTTTCAAGGACAATTACAAATTTTTCACCTGTTCCATGGGTGAAGGATTATGACGATGAGTGGTTTAACCTCTCGTTTGTACATGTAAATATTGATGCTTGTGACACATATGGTACAAAATTACGTGTGTACATAACACATGGATTAGCTGGTTGTGAGAAAATGATTGAGAATGCATGTCTCATACCTAGGTATTTAACAAATATCGGGGTTCAAAATGTGGTCATTACCTATCCATATTGGGACAGCGGTGATAGGAATGAAAGACTCGAAACAAATCCCCTGGGAGTGAAACTCGTGTGGTAATTAGTGATTTCCCTTCTAGTATTGCCTCTCCTGAAGAGCAAGGACAAAATTCCATCATGAAAACAGGAAACTACACTGAAAAACCGGCTGATCGTGGACCTAATCATGGTTTCGAGAGACGTGATATGGTGATGAATTGATAAATTTGAATTTTATACCAAACTGAATTTCTTAGGTATAATTTTACTAGACCCACAAAGGCAGGAGTTACTTCAGGCTCGTTTCCTGTTGCGGGAGTTGGAAAAAAACCCTATAGAGACCTGATTTGAGAGATTTTACTAAATTATGTTATTTTATTCCCTTTTGAAATTTATCTGCTATTTATTATTGGTGGCTTAATGATGGTCTTTTATTGTTTATTAATATTCAAACAGCATTATAGCAGAAACATGTGTAAATGCATAAGTAACTTATCCATTAATAGCAAGCGTGTATTGATATAGGTGATTTTGTTCATCTCTTTGATAATGACAACTGAATAAGTCTACTTTTATGATGAACCAATCTTGTATTTACTCGAACAAGTCAAAACACCCATGCCCCCAACTTCAACCGATTTTTTTTACCTACCATTTTCGGCAAAGCTTGGTTGTTAAATTCGCAAATTCTTCAGTGCGATACATGTATTTGAGGAGAGTGACAGTGAATTATATTTAAAAATGGAGAGATTAGAAATAGAGTTATGGTCTAAGACAGCAAAGGTATGAAAATTATTGAATGGCGTATATATTTGTAATGAATTATTCCCACAATGAATGGGAGAATGGGGTAAAATGACATATAAAATGCAACCGACGAGTCTTTTGGAGCAAGAGATCAGAAAACCTCTCTCTCTTCATCTACCACATATCATTGACTTCTCCCTTCTTTCGCGTCAGTACCTCCTTCTTCGTTCCTGACCCACACCTCCCCCATACTACTCCCCACCGTTACTCACTTCCCCTTCCGTCTTCCATTCTGCTCCCCTACTCATAATGCGTCACCAAAATTGGATAATTTCCAAAATGTAATGAAAATTTTTCTAGAATATAAGATAGTATAAGTTGATTCTCTCTTTGAATTTAGTAGATACGCCTGACAATGCAAGATAGCCCTCCCCAGATCGATATTTCCAGGATTGATGCGTTCTCTACTAGCATCAAATCCTTGATAAAAATTGGTTAATCAATCAGAATATAGAAAAAAGTACGGTAAAATTGGCCCACTTACATCTGAAAGAGCTAGAACCGGTGATTGTAAATAGAAATGAAATAATAACAATTCAATTTGAAGGTCATATGTGCAAACACCATACAATTCATTATACGGTATAATAGACTACACATTCAAAGTACAGGTAACAACTCATGCGAGTGACGTTGAGAAGTAATGCTTGGAGTTCACAAATTTTCCTTATACAATCAACATAATTCACTATGTGGAGAACCCTAGAAGGAAAAATATGAGGAAAATTCGAAATTCCTAATATAAGTTCTCACTAATTGCGAAAGTATCCAGACTGTAGATACATCCCACCTTCGCAAAGGCGATTTCACGCCTTTGAATATAGTAAGCCCGTTGCGCTCGCATCTGATAGGCCGATTCAATCAGTAGCTCTGCCCACAAACCAACCCTCGACGCTCATTGGTCGAAGGGAACTTGAGTTGTCTGATGACGTCACACCGTCGCCGGTCTTCCATGATACAAGAGAATACCGGCTCCAACGTGTTTGATCTCATTTGCAGTGTACATTGAAGGGTTTCAAACGAATTATTCTTCCAAGTATCATTCATAATTCAGTGAATAAAAACAAGTGAATTCATTCGACAGCCTCGGTCTCTTTAGGTTGATATAAAAGTTACACATTTCCCCAGAAATTGTAAATTACACTCGAGAACTGATAAACCTTAAAATTTTTATTTAATACTGTATACCACGTGGAAACTTATGAACTGAATCATGATATTAAATCATTCCGGGGAAAAAATCCCCACCAGCCTACAAGCGCCCTCAAAAAAACGAGGAGTAAACTAAATCGAAACTTACATTTAAAGACAAATTTAATAAGCATCAATGAATTCGTGAGTTCAGACCGGTGCTATTTGATACTAAAATCATTGAAATCCAACAAAATCTGTAATTTTTGCATTAAAATCGTTCATATTCAATTTTAATTAACAAGTAAATAATCTTCAAATGTTATAAATGGGTCAAAAACGAAGAATTCACTTGCATTGACGCACGGAAAATTGAACCGAGCTAAATCGAATGGTGCAAACCGTTTTGATGCAAGTCAATCCGTTCAATCATATCTTTATATGAACATTCATCATTTATATAATGAATAAATTAAAATTCATCACTCATATTCACAATTAAAATTAATTCTGAAAACTCATGCGCATGATAAAAAATTCTTATAGGACGTAATAAATAGCTCTTCGCCCTAAAAAATGAAAACCTAAATAAAATTACAGAGTATAAAGATTTAAACATTGGAGGACGCATATCAATGCCAAAGTCGTCATTGTTGAAATTAAATAGAAAACTCTGGTACAACTAGAAAGTATAGATTTTTTATCCCGTACAGAATACATTTCAATACTAACAAAGGAGCATCGATGAAATAAACGTGATTGGTAACGAGATCAAAGCGCAAGAGTCT
>JALHKN010084452.1:0-12223 GCA_039513755.1 Hyalella sp. 3TK10
TCATTACTTATCTTATAAGGTTAGCATACGGTTATAAAGTTTATATGGTGCAGTTTAAAGGATAAGATGAAGTAAATGGCCGGGTCGCTTTTAACGGCCATCAAGCCAAGGCCAACGTAGTTCCTAAGTACGAAGACTACATAGTGAACGATTGATTCCCAGCTGTGAAATGGTTGCTTTCTTAAGGAGCTTATTCCTTATATAGTCTCTGACGCTTCCGTGTTGAATCTAACGCATTAGCAGGAAGCGTCTCGTTCTCACGGTCTCTGTGTCTATCCACGGACAAATCTGCAGATGAAATTTTTCAAAGTATGTATGATATAATATATATTTTAGCATGTGTGTGTGTGTCAGTTTGTTTGAAGCCTAGTATGATGGATACCATCGTTGCATTTTATCTGCTCCTCTAAGGAGTAGAGGAGCTCACGCATTAGAATCGAATCTATGATACCGTGCATTTGAATCGGGGCGTCCCTCACCAAAAAAAATTATTCATATAAGATTAATATACGTGTCATCATAGGCTGATTATGTCTCTCACTTAGATTAATTCAAGACAGACTTTTAATAGTTTCTATTATGCACATCAAAACGTTGTAATTTGAATTCATCTTAATGTCTTTTTCTGAGTGTCATCGTATTCTATGCCACTTATGATTTATAGCTACAGGTAAAAATATAACTCGGCATCCAAATCCAGCTCTGCTTTTTATGATAATATCTTCTCGCCTGCCTACCCCGTTTAATATATCATGTGAGTGAAAATTATGTTATCCATGGTCCTTGACTTGTGTACTCATGGGAATCCAAATTATTCAAATGTTAAGAAGGTCAACAANACAAAAAAGTCTCTGGCTTGCTACCATGTTGGCAACCATCATCATCTCTCGTCCAGAATTGACATCCACAGCATAAGGGAAACAGGAACCTCTAACTATGTTTTGGCACGCATTACAGCCTGGCTACGACCTCATTAATTAACTATTAGAGGCCCCATGAACATTGATTTGTCCTTCAAGGTCAAGCAGGCTTTTTTAAATCTCATATGGATGCCAATATCTTAACCAAAAGTGTCTCTCTCTACAGTCTGGACTAGGGACATGCAAGACTCGATAAAATTAGTTGAACCCATATCGAGGTCTGATAAAATGTCATATATTATTCATCCGCAGTCAGTCTTTCCCCCAAATCTCTCGCTGCAAAAAAATGAGAGATTCAACAATGATTTGGGACGAAAAAAAAACCTCGTGTACACTGTAAAGGTCTTGCAGTGGTTTAGTAATTGAAGTAATCTTTGTCATAAAACTATTACCAATAGACCGCTCGAGAGATTTTGGGTGAATTTTCAGATCATTTATAGAAAAACATTGCAGCTAAATTGACACCCACACGGTAATTTTGCCAATGTATTATGAGTGCCCTGCAAATAGCTAGCCTGCTGCGTTCACCGTTGTAATTTTTGACGGGCCATAACGGTGGAGCAGAAACTTTTTTCACAAACTGTGTGATAGAAGAACTGAATTAATCTCGCTAGTTAGTGATATAGTTTGAAAAAAATGTATTTTCAACAGCAAAATTCTCAACTATAACCATTTTTAACTTAACACCGATATCACGAAATAAACAATCTCAAATGCGTTTAACCATATGCCACTATCCTTCAAGGAACATCTCGGCACTTGCGAGAATGAAACGGAGTCGGACTGCGACGGTTGCCAACAGTTGAATCTGAATTAATTGCAGAGATATTTTTTATATTAAAATTATCATGAAAGGTGGCGATATAAGTAAAAATGTATTACGTGCAAATAAAACATTACCTTCCTTAATTTTCTGAAGAAATCACATGAACACGCAAAAAATCTTACGAAATCCACTTCGAAACAAGGAACTTCAACTTGAAAACCATAAATACAAAATTAATTAGTGGTACAATAATACAATCATATCCCAGACGTATCAAATTTTTTAAAACTTATAAACACCCAAACTTAAACCGAACTTTGATAAATGTGATTTTCATCTAAATCATTGAGTTCCGAATCAGGTCCAGTTCCAAGTTTGGGTCCGAGTAACTTTAACATGGAACGCTTCCCTGCAACGCTCGAACGACGATGGGCAGTTCTAGTTTACTTAAGACTCTTAAAATTTAAATTGTATTCAGTAGCACACTGATTGGGATTAAATTCGCCCTCAGATTCGTCATGCTCAGTAAAACGACGAAATGGTTTATAATAAAACTCTCACCACTGGCTTCTGATATTATATTAAAAACCAATTATACGCCTTATATACTTCATCATTGTTGCACATGGTCTGAAAATTATTGGTACTAGCATTCTACGTTACTAAACATAATTCGTGCGTGGTGATTCCTGTCATATAAATAACTAAGTTAATAACATGCAGATTTTATTAAGTTTGAAGTATTTTGAAACTCCAATAATTTGTCTTGTGTTACATTCATCATCGATTTAACTTATAGTTGACGTTAAAAGCAAATGAAAAGTTGAGTACGAAATGATTGCTGGATGTTAACTTCGTTCAATTCATTTTTTAGTGGACATCAATTTAAAATCGAAATTGGGTTGTCTATCAAGTATAAAGTGGTTGTTAGAACGTGACTGAAACCATTAATCGTAAAATTGATTTCTAACCTAATACGAAGCAAGGAACTGGATGGCCTTGGTAAATGCCAGTCAGATTAGTTTCGGTTCAAATGTGTATAACTTTGCTTTGCATTATCAGTATCGTTTTCTTACATAAGCAGTGATGTATCTGATTATATACTCGTAATATAAATTGAGCTCTCATTTGAAAGCCGAAGTTGTCGCTTTTTAGAATTTGTTTTTCATATACATAGAATTGGCCTATCGTAGTTCTCGTATTAAAAATAACAGTTCTATTTACTTACATCTAAATTTGAGGTTTCAATTCTGAAGTCTCATTTTCAATTTTTTTGACCTTCCAAGAATGTAAGATTTTTCATTATTATTTTGTCAATCTTCTTCACGTCTCTTCTACAAAAGCTGACGTTCTTGAGATATATATTTTGAGGTATCTAACGGTAAGTTTTTGAAGCCGTTTTAGAATTGGTAGTGCCACAATTTACAGGCTATTTTAAGGGCATCAAAGATTTTCAAGGGAATAAGGTAAGTCATACATTCATGAAGGAACAAGATTAACCGCGCGAAGAAATAGGCAAACACGGTAAGGACTATGGTCGACTCCCTCCTCTAGCACCCTAAAATGTTGCCTATTTCATACATCCCAGAATTGCAGAAAAATTGTGATGTCAGAAGCAGACGTTTTCTATGCTTTTTTAAACGCCTTTCCATTCTGAGCTTACCGACATTACTCTAACATTACAATGCGGTGTAATTTAAACATTTGAATGCCATCTGCTAGCTAGATGTAGTTTTATGATGTCAATATTACGTAGTTACAATGTTATACAACAAGGTATGTAGGTTTTATCCTTCTGAATCAGCTGAAGGACAGGTGTAAAAAAAATTCATATCGCCATCTTATTCATATTATACAGGGTGTTCTCTAACTCATGGTACAAACTTTGACAACTTGTATAAAACACAAAATAAACACTTTTCATGAATAACGAAATGTCAAAAAATGCTTCGTTATCGGGATAGCGAATCATAAATAGTTGAAGATTCTAGGGAAATTTCGGGGAAACATTTAAAGATTCAAGTTAAAAAGTAAAAAATTTCCCTAAAATCTTCAAATGTTCACGATTCGATATCTCGATAACGAATCATTTTTGGACATTTCGTTATTCATGAAAAAATGTTTATTTAGGGTTTTTATTTTGACTGTCAAAGTTTTTAACATGAGTTAGAGAACACCCAGTATATTCCTTAAACATATTGCCATCACGTGGAGAAAAATGAAGAAAAAAGTTGTTGGGCCACTTAGAGGATAGTTTTTAGCTCAAGGTCTTGTGACGAAAGCTTCCGAAGAAGGCGGGACTTATTGCTTACAAGAACATTCTTCTGTGTGGTCTGAACGATGCTGGACATAAGTGCATTTCTCGTTTTGAAAGAAACGTCGAACGCAGTGTTTGTGTATGTTACATAAAAAGTTGATAAACAGTCGAGTGATTCATATAAAGAATTGTAACGTTTTATCGATTAATCGCTAGACATTTATCCATCAAATTAAATAGAAATATTTTCGTGAACGTTCGAGAAACTCCTGCCCTTGAACTTTCTTGGGTCAATTTCTTTCATTGCGATGAATGAAGCATATGCTTGTCACCTTTGGATAGCCCTCTGATGATTTGTTTAGGCACAGAATTAGTTGCATGAATTATTTTGTTTGGTAGCCAAGGAATGCACAATGCTTCATTTAGGAATGAATCCTATATTTTTGGGAATGTTCGCAGCCGTAGCAAGTTCTCTCATCAGCATGACGGCCTATCATGCAGCCGCTGTAGAGCAGAACGAAGTTGCCAACTTCATCGTGGGTGAGTGAAACTATAAATTCAAATCAGAAATTAATAGACAGTTGCCTTCCGTGCGACGAGTTTCTGAATCAAGAGACATAACAACTACTTCGCATCCAAAACTCTTATTATCCGATATTCTATTCGAAACCAATTGTTATCGCTGTTCACGGCCATCTTGATATGTAACCCTAATCACCTTGGGTAGGGCAAAAATTACCCGCACTTCAAATAACCCTAAATAAAGAGTTAACGACAAATCTCACTTACTTGTCTGTCGAGATACTCCTCAACTGATCTATATTTCTGGTCCCGGATCAATAATATTTTAGATGTGTTGATTTTTACTGATTAAGCTCGTTATTTAGTAAAAGCCGTATAAACTTTTCGGCCCGCATAGAGCTGAAGCGTGTGCGGTGGCAAGATCTAGCCACTGCCAGGCATTTAAAGTCAGTCGTTCGCTAACTTCCGAGAAGGTGATGTTCATGCCACTCTCGCCTGCCGCTGTCTTGAAGCCTGCACGACTAGTCTTCACACCCGCACCATCGTAACATCACCTACAAACTATTCATTGCTCGAGACAAGCGGTTTAAGTAGTTGTACAGTGGATGTCGCGGTGCTTGAGCGAAGAAATAGGATCATTTTATTTTTCTACTTGTTTGGGATGCTTGTGAGTAAACAATTGCTCCTGTAATGACCGTGTTTGATAGAAAATAATCTTTAGTAATGCCTAGTTACGTTATCGCTGCGTAATTAAGATGGCAAACATCTCAAATATCCCAGGCATTTGAAACGAGTTTGGCGTTTGGATAAAAAAATGCAGGACCTCCATTCGTTTATGTTTTTTCAAACGACATCTATTGGCTGTACTTGCATCAACTGGGATTAACACAAATTATATTAAACCATTTTTTTTTATCCATGGTTGTTTAATAACTTTTCTCTGAATTTCATACTTGTTAACGGCAACAAGCTGAAGTAAGGTTATATTTCATGAAAGGGAACTTGTCAATGGTTGAAACAATAGAACTCACTGATTAAATTGGCATTTATGGTAATTCAATTTAGCATGGTTACTTAAAAGATAATAATAGTCTTATCAAGGCACTTTTCAATCGATTATGAAAAACTATATTCATTTTGATCGCATAGATAGCCCCTAATTTATTTAGAAATATTTCGAGTTTAAAAATGTAACTGAAAAACTAAATTTAATGAGAAATATCTCCAGATATATACATAATTTAGCGAGAGTTGCTGATATTTACCTGCATTATGAAATATATGATTTCGGAACTGTTTACTTATTTTCGAAAATAAATTAGCATCATTTGTTTGATGAAAAAACAAAATAACTCACTCGTATTATAACTAATCATAGAAAATTTTAGCCCGAAACGAGTTTAAAGCAATTGTCCTTTTGCTCGACTCTACTCACTCCCAGCGTGATCTCGACTGTGATCTTAAGATGCGCTTGGACCTGATTCGAATCATCAGCCCCATCGTGATCTTAATTAAGATCTTGAAGATCGCAATCTTAAATGTTATCCACTTCTCATTTCAAAAGCACGGATCATAAGTGTGATCTGATCATGGTCTTCAAGAACCTTAATTGTCCATTACTAATCCTGTATAAGTCTAGCAATTGAGCCCTATGTCAGGGATGGTCTTACAATTAAATTTTAACTCTGTTATTTTTAGTTGAAATATAACTATTTGTTATTACATAGAGTACCTAATCTATGTAATTCATTATAAAATAACTTTATTAATAAATATGAGCAAAAATTCAAAACTTAATTTCCACTTCAGTATTAAAATATGTTTAGTTTTATTTCGAGTTCTTAGTTCCAAATTCGAGCTCACCGCAGGGGCCGAAGACATCGTACCAGAGTAACCAGATTTTTAGAACACATAAAATTTCTTCATGCATGCTATCTCAACGCCGATCAATGTAGATGTATTAGGACATTGTGGATACTGAATCAAAATCTGAAAAATATAAATCGCCTAACCATGACATTAAAATGTCGTCTGGAATTTATCTATTAACCAGCTAGCTGCAATTTAGAATCTCCATAGTTTTTCTTGTGCATTTAACATAATTGCCATGCATTCCCCTACATCACAGTCATTGGAAGCTAAGCAACTATATAGTAACAACATGGGGTTCCTACACAGATTAATGTTGTAAAACATGTGAAAAAATGTTTAAAAATAAAAAACCCAACCCCAACACGAAAATGCGAACTGATATTCATATATTAACCAGCTAGTTGCATTGAAGAATTTACATAGTTTTCATATGTTCACGTACAAGTGTGTTCGCCTTGTGCATATATTAAAAGCCGTAAAAGCTGTAGATGCGTTAAAACTGTATATAACGACATGACATTTCTATGCAAATGTCAACTCATATTCGTCTGTCAATCTGATAGTTTTCATGGAATAAGTCCACCGATTTTTCATCTCCATTTACACTTGGGATGCGGAAACCGTCTAGATGCGGAAACCTTCAAGCTACATCGATCTTTATTGCAAGAACGAGGGCAATCCCGAAAGTAAGCTCTCCAAAGCGGTGGCGACGAAGAGAAGCTGTTTGTGCGGCTGCTGGTCACACTGTTGCGACTAGTGCTTCCTCCACTCCCAAACCAGCAAACGCTCCCCTGTAGCTAGGATGCTTATGCTTGGCTTGGCAGCCGTTGAAAAAGAAGCTGCCGTTGAACGCTACCGCCGAGTGCGAAGTTTTTTTACTCAATTTCTTTGGGGACGAAACTTGGGCGTTCCACTTTACACCTGACACCAAACAACAACCACGCGAGTGGTGGCATCCCTCTTCGCCCAATTCTATCAAATTCGAAAATTCGAGCAAACGCAGTCTGCTGGTATTGTTGTATTGTTGGACGAATTTATGCCTGTTGGGAGCACAATAAACGCTGGCAGTTACTGTGAAACACTATAATAAACTCAGACCGGCAAGTTTGAACAGGAGAAAAGGAATGTTAAGCAAGATCGTAGGCATTCGCCACGGGAACGCTCGCCCAAACGTCGCCTGTCGGACCGTCGCTCTCCTCCACATCTTAGGTTCGAACATCATCACCCACCCTACCTATAGTCCGGACTTGGCAACCAGTGACTACCACTTGCTCCTGAATAGAAAGAACATTTGTCCGGAAGGCGATTCAGCTCCGACGAAGAGGGGGAATATGAGGTACAACGCTTAAGCGTTGTACCTCATATTTCACCTCTTCTTCCTCCAGGACATGGAGGCGAGCTGGTTTGACGCGGGCATGCAAAACCTGCTTTCCACAGCGTCTACAAAAATGCATCGACCGAAATGGCGATTATGTAAAAAATCTATAATTATTCAACCTTTAAAATTACTTAAATATTATAGATAATAGACTGTTTTTGTTTTTTGTTAAAATTTAGGAGACCTTACTTTTAGGATTGCCCTCTTATGTGTAGTGAATCAATGTGAAAACGACCAAAGCTATACATGAGAATGCTAGCTGCTTTTCATCTCGTATTGAGATAGCTGCAAACTCCAAAGTGTTTCAATCTTCATTCCCTGCACATCGCTCTCATGTATACGTTCATAGGAGGAAACATAAACACTCCACTCAGGTTGCAGGAATACTTATTCATTGACGGCAGGGACAAAGAAACATTCCATCAAAATAAAGTAGTGAAAACATACAATCTTGACAAAGCAAGAAGTCACGATAACTGTAAACTATATAGTTGTAATACTAATTTATTACGCAAAAATAGTGACACCGTACGTAAATTACGTCGATAAAATCATCATTGTAATCCGATAGAAGTAAAATCTAATGCTCAAGTTACCTTTTGTCTTATAACAATAAATTGAACTTTATCGGATGTAGTGTTTCTTAGCCATAAGGAATACATTTCGGCTCAAGTGCAATCTCCACTGTCAGTGTATCGATCGTGCTGCCAGCGGGAAACGCTCCATAAGCCGTCATGCAATATGGGTGCCAGCTATTTACTAATATGCTGATGAGAAACTACATCAATTCCATTTCCCTGGGATCATTTTTGAGGAATTTTTCCTCGCAAATATGCCCCATGTGACATCAAATAAATATTTCACAGAAGGTCTTTGTATTAATACTTGTCAATTTGATCCTACATAAAAATAAATTCTCAGATATTAAGCGTGGAAGACTACCAAACTTAAGAAGAGGATTTAAGAGGTGTTACTATTTCATTGTCATAAATAAATATTGTAACTCCATAACTTGTATGCAATATTTTTACTTACCTTCTACATTCGTGTGCATGCATGGCAGGCATGTGAAATCAAGATTTAGAATTTCGAAGTTGCTAAATCCAGCTATCTCGTTACCACATGAAAAATAGTTAGCATTATCAAGCAGAGGTTGGGTAGTTCCCACATTGATACTCAACACTTGCTTCCAAAAAACACCATGTAGCTACAACATAACCAGAACTTTGAATTTGGTCACGGAAGCGATACAATATGATGATGAAAAAAGAGCTGTACTTCTTACCCGGGAACTATCAGGTTACGAATATCAGTTGACATTTGCAAAGAAATATCACGTTACTTTACAGTTTCTACACATCAAATGGCTTATAATGTCTGCAGATAGCAACAATGCTAAATGAATGTAGAAAAAAAATTAAATTCCATACCGCAACTGGCTGGTTAATGTCAGTTGGCATTCTCATGGCGAGTTAGGTATTTTCTATTTCAACCTTTTAATTAGTTTTCACATGGTTTTATAACTTTGATCTGCATATAAATTCCATGTAGTTATTAAATGGGCAATACAAATATGGTTACTTGAGCTACGATGTTAATACCACAGGTTTTCTTGGTTACAGTAAATGTTCGTTAGTCCATAATTCTACAACATGACACATGTATTTTTCTTACATTCAAATGTCATTCGATAGCGCCTCTCGATTCATGACTTTCCGACAACACTCCAACATTACAATTCGGTGTGACTTCAACATTAAAATGTCATCTGATTACTGGATGTAGTTTTTGATGTCAATATCTCGTAGCTATAGAATGTTACAGGACAAGGTCTGTGGTTTTCAACAATAGCTATCAGCTAAAAGACACACGTGTTAAAACCATATTGACATCTGATTTCTATTTATACACGTAGTTACCAAAAAGTTACTACAAATATACGGTTCCTTGCGCAAAAGCACCACTATCCCTTTTTTGTGTCGCTGACATTCTGGATTAGTTTATTAAATTGTTTCGAATTTGAATTTTATCTGAATTTTAGGCTTGAATCTGTTCTATTTTTAATATTTCTTATTGATAAAAATTATAATGAAGCAGCCTAACTACCACTCGAAGTAACGTCAAAATTATTCTTCTGAAAATATCTTAACAAAACGACGAATTAAAATTGGCCAACAGAAGAAAAAGAATCGTAAAAAGGAGAAACAATCGAGATGAGAAGAAAATAAAAACGAACTCATGAGGCGATTAAATTTCATGACAAGTCTTAAACGTCCTTTAAGTTTGGTCATAACTATAAAAATGTCAACTGCGAATTAGTTCCTCACTCCTGCTGTAATTCAAGACTATCTTCAAGACTAGTAGTTCAACACCTAAATCACCTTAAATTGCTGAACCATTCTTCCAGTTCCCGAATCTGAATCTGAATAGTTTCGACTCAGGAAAACAGATTTACTAAAAATGGTATTTCGAAAACGTTTAAATGGACCAGAAAGATCAGGCAATGTTAGGGCAAACACAAAACTCTAATAGTCATAGAAAAGAGTTTAAAATTAATCATTAACAAAAATCATGAATGATTATTATATTTTGGTCTGATTAGTGATTCGCATTGTAACATTTATGCAAAAACCGTTCATGTTTTACTGACAGATATAATGCCATAGAGATGATGTAGCTACATTTCGAAACGATTAATTCTGCCCTTAATTATGCTTGAAAACTTCTTCACAAGTTACAAAATATAACATTTGACTAGGTGAAGACAATATTTCTAGCTCAATTACTAATTTCCAAAAATTATACGGGGTCATGAACTATTTCAAGCCTATACAACCTTCACTTGTAACAAAAAATACTTTGAAAAATAAGGATTTCATTCATATATCCTCAATANGGTGAAGACAATATTTCTAGCTCAATTACTAATTTCCAAAAATTATACGAGGTCATGAACTATTTCAAGCCTATACAACCTTCACTTGTAATAAAAAATACTTTGAAAAATAAGGATTTCATTCATATATCCTCAATAGAGCTGCAAATTTCAAGTGCAAAACTAACAATTTATCTAAACATTTGGACAAATTTATAATTTACACTATATCGAACTCGCTAGAAACAGTTTTTATTAAGTATATAGAAATCTATTTTAGCCTCTGCTTCTCTCCTCTTTTTGCGAACTTTTCCAATTTGCATCTTTAACAAAGTTCGCTGCGCCTGAATTTATAATTAATGCTTGGAGATTCCTGGAAAATGTTTCATTGTTTGGCTTCATTTGGCCGAATGAATCCGACAACCAAATCAGAAAAATCTATAGACTAGTTTTGAAATAAAAATGTACACACCCGCTTACAGAAAATTCAGTATAAAAATCGCACAACGACGACGCCACTTTCTCGTTGGTCTGACTTCACTCAAATGAGTTGGAAAAGTTTGTTGATCTTCTCTCGGGAAATTTGCAAGTCCTATAAGTCCAGAATGCCGACTGAGGAACGCATAAATTATCAACCTGGCGAGTGCACATTCGACAACGTTGATTTTGATTGCCTTCGATGAATTGTTTATCGCAAAGTTAGGATTTATCGGAATGACATTTTTGCAAAGAAGTCAAAACAGTTTCTTAGACAGAAAAGATTCAATTCTACAATCTCGGTAATAGATTGCTGTGCCATGAATATGATTTATGTTTTGAACATGAGTGTTCATTAATAAACAAGGTACCTCTGGGCAACACGGAAAGTAAAATAAACGTAGAAGTTCTACTAGAACAATTTTCTCGGAGCTTGGCAATGCTGCAACTTATGATCAACCAAATTGTACTGGGAGCTTTAGCTGCCATTGCGAGTTCTCTCATCAGCATGACGGCCTACCGCACCGTCACTGTGGAGCAGGACGAAGTTGTCGACTTCATAGTGGGTGAGTGGAACTGCATATCATTTAAACTTACATAACAGATTTTAGTTCGTCTGACTTGTGATATTTTTCTGACTCGGTCACAGTTTTGTTGTCACCAGAGACACAACGGGCACAATGGTGACGTAAGTTGTGATCGAATTTGTGAGATTAAAAACTATCGTTATAGAAGTTTGAAAATATTAATCGTATTTGGTAAATATTGACACTTTTCTTGTGGGCACTATTGATAGTAACCAGACTCGAACAAACCAATAAATTTCCTTCGTGAGCAGTGGGGAGCGGGAGCGCAGGGAGCGTCGTGGCATCACGACTTTCCGAAAACCCAAACTGGGACGTGTTGGTCCTGGAGGCCGGGGGGCAGCCTCCACCGGAGAGCAAAGTGCCAGCTTTTGCAGTTTATGCCCTTGGATCAGATAATAAATACAACTATAACTACACAATGGCCCCACAAAAAAACTCTTTATTCAACTACAAGAATCAGGTACGTTTCTGACTGTACTGGCAATGAATTTCCAGACAGCACATTTTCTTTCCTGCAGGTGGCAAAATAAATCGATACACTGTAAATTCGATGTTGTTCAATGTTTACC
>JALHKN010090374.1:1096-12995 GCA_039513755.1 Hyalella sp. 3TK10
ATGAGACACCACAGCAGCCAACTTGAAGAACGAGGCAGAAACCCAGGAAAGGGAACCACTCCCTCGCTGAGAGTAGGTATTCCCACCACCTATGACGCACACACCTAGGGCGCACATCCAAGATGGCCGCCGCGTTGCCTTGCAACCGCCCCGCCAGCCGCCGCCGATTGGCCACCGATTGGCCGCCGATAACTCTCCTATAATTCTGATCTAGTATTATTTTTGTATTTAATTATTTTCAAAAACCTCTATTTATTTATTTATTTATTTATTTTCACTTCTCCGTTTTCTTTCCATTCTCCGTTTTCCGTTCATTCTCCGTTTTCTGTTCATTTTTGTCCTTTTTCTGTTTCGAAGGGTAAACTTTTCTCTTTTCCATTGATATTTACGTCAGCATTCTTGATGTTCATTTTCTTTATATTTCATTCTCTATGCTTTCATTAAAACATTTATTTTATTTATTCATTTAATCTTCTATCATATCTAAGTTTCGTTTTCTGTGGAGACTTACATTTTCTGTTTCGAACGGTAAACTATTCTTTTTTTCAATTTTATTCAAGCAATTATTCGATATATATGATATTTTTTGATTCATGTCAAGTTTTTTTTACCTGGAATAATGTATTTCCATCTATCCATACATTTTTATTTAATTTCTATCCCTTCATATTTATTTACCTCCACCAGAGCAGTCACCGCCACTATACTGCCCCAACCCGGCACCGATTCCGCCCATCCTATTGGTCAGCATCATTAGAGTTGTTTAATTTAAAGATCATTTTATTCCTCCATTTTACGTAAATTTCTCCATTTTTAATGTTATTCCTACCCAACTTATCATTACACCTATTCCTCCATACCTCTGGATTTATTTTTACGGTAGCGAATATTCACCATCGAAATGCATTATGTACATTATCATTTCTTTAATCTTCATCTTCTTTAAATAATCTTTTAATTTTCAATTCATCAGCCATTTTAATTTATTCTTAGCATTCACTGTAATTTATTCAGTTCATTTTCCATTTGTATACCATGGATAAACATACCACGAAAAACCATCGCATAGACGAGGATTCGATCCCGTGTTCTTTGGTCCATTTGCAGTGCCTTTATGCACAAGGCCAGCCTGGCCTTGTGATTGCCTTGAGAGAATGAACGTACCAACTCATACACCATCACAAAATTGTTACTAGTTCATTTTTAAATGATTATAATAACGATGTTTTCAATTGATTCATATCAATTCTAATGATTCTTCATACATATCAATGTTTCAAGGATTTAACTTACGATAGAAATCGCAGTGACTCCAGTGACCCTCACCTCGAGGTGGACCTACGCGAAAAGTAGCCCTTCGCGTTTCTACATATCTCATGCAAAGGACACTCCCTTCCACGTTTTTTAACTTCCATCTCGCTATGCATTGTGTCAATCTGTATGTCATTGACCCTTTTAATACATTTTCTGGTTTACTCTTATAGTTATACAATCTATTTAGCAACGATTTTAATGCGAAAATCGCAATTTTTACCCGATTTCAGGGTTTTTAGGATCAAATAGCAGTGGATTTATCTCACGAGTCCATTTTTAGTCATGAATTTCATCTTTGAACACAAGTTTCGATTTATTCATTCTTTAATTTTTTTGGAGCTTTCAATGGCCCAAGAGTGGTTTGCTTCAAGCCCCCCGCCATCCCCCCCTCCCGGTTTGCCTCCATTCACCGACATGTCTCCGCTCCTTACACAGAATGGCAGGAAAAATCTACGGATTTACCTATCCCCGTCTTAAATTTAAGGTTCGCGTCATACTTTTATGCGCTTTATCCAAATAATGTCTTCCAACCAAAGTTCAAATTACTACGCTCATTTAAATTCTTCATCATATTAACGATTTAAGTGCAAAATCTCAATTTTTAACCATTTTCACCGTTTTTAGGATCAAATAGCAGTGCATACATCTCAGGTGTGCATTTTTGTAGTTATGAATTTCATCTTCAAACACAAGTTTCGATTTTATTCATTTTTAATTGTATTTAGACCTTTCCATGGCGGGAGAGTTTTCTTCAAACCTTCACATTTTTATTTTATTTTTATTCGTATATATTTTCACCATCTCACCCGCAATCACACGCCCTCTGTCGGTTTACTACAAAATTACTAAGGTGATTTGACTGGCTCAATTATATGGGGATGAATCTTTTTTTTCCATCAACATAAAACCTGCCATGTTATATTATTTCCTATAAATGCTTCTCCATTTAGAGAATTCAGCATTAGATTTGTCTCCCATCCTTATAAAATATGATTATTTATGTCTTTAATGAAAGAGCATCTATGAAAGTTCGTGCGTTAAATGATAGCTACGTAAAATCTTAGGCATATAGATTACTACTACTGAGATGTTATCATAGACAATCCGCTTCACAAAAATCTGCGATCAAGCTAGTATGCAATCCGAGGTAGAAATTAGTCACGCAAGTAGAGAGTTAATTTGTGACCCACCGTGCGGTTGACTCGCCTCGCTCAGCGCTCACACCGCAACTCTCCAAAACCACAAGCGTCGGCTATTACCTGACCGCAGCGCGCCTTCACATGTATAAAATACACTCAATCAGCTACGTCTCGTGTACTAGATCATCTCCTCGCACGTTTACGTAATATGCATGGAATTTCAAGCATTGATTTTGCTCATAATATCATTTCTCTTATGTTAAAACACTTTTCTGGTTATGTTTTTATCTTGGCACTTCTATGTTCGAGTTTTTCTTTATGTTTACACTTTGGTCTCTGCATTTAATGTCTTAATTTTATGTACTCACATTTGTGTCTCCACTTTTTTCTGCATACATTGCAGTGTTCTTATTTTTATGTTCGAGTTTTCAAGTTTGCAGTTTGGTCTCCGCATTTGATCTCGTATTTTTCTGTACATACATTTTTCCCTCCACATTTGACCTATACATTCTTAACTTCGCGTTTCGGTGTTCACATTTTATGTTCACGTTTTTATATTTCCACTTATATCTTTACACTTTCATGTTTACGTTTTTATCTCGCCGCTTTATGTTCGAGCCTTTTATGTTTACACATTGGTCTCTGCATTTAATGTCTTAATTTTATGTACTCACATTTGTGCCTCCACTTTTTTCTGCATACATTGCAGTCTTATTTTTATGTTCGAGTTTTCAAGTTTGTAGTTTGGCCTCTGCATTTGATGTCGCAATTTTCTGTACTTACATTTCTCTCTACACTTTTATGTTCACATTTTGGTACTCGCATTCTTGAATTCATATATTTGAATTTGCATTTTTCCATGCACATTTGACGCATACATTCTTATCTTCGCGTTTCAGTGTTCACATTTTACATTCACGTTTTTATATTTCCACTTATATCTTTGTACTCTGTGTTTACGTTTATACCTAGTCACTTCTGTGTTCGAGTTTCTATCTTTACATTCTCCTTTCTACATTTGATGTCTTATTTTTCTTTAGGTACATTTCGGTCAACACCTTTTTGTTTACATTTTACTGCTCGCATTCTTGAATTTGCATTCTTGAATTTACATTTTTCCCTTCACATTTGGCGTATACATTCCTAACTCCACGTTGCGGTGTTCACATTTTATGTTTACGTTTTTATCTTGGCACATTTATGTCCGAGTTTTTTTTTGTGTTCACAGTTTGATCTCTGCATTTAATGTCTTTATTTTATGTACTCACATTTGTGTCTGCACTTTTTGTGTCTTCATTGCAGTGTTCTTATTTTCATGTTTGTTTTTTTTCAAGTTTGTAGTTTCGTCGCTTTATTTGATGTCTCAATTTTCTGTACTTTCATTTCTGTCTACACCTCTACGTTTACATTTCGATGCTCTCATTTTTTTAATCCTTATTTTTTAATTTGCATTTTCCCTTCACATTTGACGTACACATTCTTAACTTCGCGCTTGCGTGTTCCCATTTAACTTCACGTTTTCATATTTCCACTTGTATCTTTACACTTTTATGTTTACGTTTTTATCATGCGACTATTATGTTCAAGTCTCTATCTTGGTACTTTTATGTTCGACTTTTTATGTTTACACTTACGTCCCCTCATTGAATCTCGGCCTAACCGACGCCGGGCTGCCGGCGCCGGCGACCCGGCGTGAATCGGTTAGGCTTAAGCTCTCCCCGAGTTTGTACGACGGTACAGGAGAATACACGTTTGATCTCGTCCGGAAAATATTTGTTAATAAAATTAAATAAATGACATGAAATTCTAATTTTGTACTACATGAGAGTATAAGAATCAAGTAGACACCTACGAATTTACAACTAAGATGTGCGATCAGGTGATAAGTAGTGTTAACATTGGGAAGTTGAAGCACTAGTGCATATGTCAAAGTGGTGGGAAAGATGTGAAGACAGAAATGCGAACTCAAAAAACCAAAGCAAAGAAATGATAACGCGAGAAGTGTCAACATGAAAACTAAAGACAAAAAGTGCAAAGACAAAAGCGAAGACATAAAAAAGCAAACTCTAAAAATAGGAAGTGAAGAATCCATACGTCAGGTGCGAAATGGAAAATGCAAACACGAAAAAAATGTGAACTCAAAAATGAGAGCATGAAATGTAAACATAGAGCTGTAGACAGAAATGCAGGTACAGAAAATTTAGACATCAAATGCAGAGACCAAAGTGAAAACATAAAAAAACTAGAACATAAAAAATACGAGCACGGCAATGTAAGCATAAAAAGTGCAGACATAAATGTGAGTACAAAAAAAGTAATACATTAAATGAAGAAACCAAAGTGTAGACATGAAAACTCGAACAAAAAAAATGTGAAGACGGGAATGCGAAGTCAAGCGTGTATACGTCAAATGAGGGGTGTGGAAAACGCAAACTCAGAAATGGTGACTCAAAAAATGAGGGCACCGAAATGTAAACATAGATGTGTAGACAGAAATGTACGCACAGAAAATTAGGACATTAAATGCAGAGGTCGGGGTGTAAACATGAAAAAAACTCGAACATAAAAGTGACAAGATAGAAACGTGAACTCAAAGTACAGAGATAAAAGTGCAAATATGATAACGCGAATACAAAATGTGAACACATAAATGCGAAGTCAAGAATGCATACGTGAAATGGGGAATGGAAACATGAAAGTACAGAGGCAAAAGTGGGAATATAAAAACGTGAACACAAATGTGAACACCGAAATGCGAACAATGTATGGTAAGCAGAAAAAGAGCACACACAAATGTAAGTACAGAAAATAAGGCCAACAAATCCAGAGACCAAATTGCAAACTTGAGAACTCAAACAGGAAAGTGACTAGATATAAACGTAAACACAAAGTGTAAAGATAAAAGTACAAACGTGAAAATGTGAACAAATAAATGTGAAGTCAAGAATGGATATGTCAAATGTGAAGTGGAAAATGCAAACGCAAAAAATGCGAAGTTATAAATGTGAGCACTAAGATGTAACATAAATTTGTGGAGAGAAATGTACCTATAGAAAAATAAGCAATCAAATGAAGAGAGTAGAGTGTAAACATAAAAACTCGAACACAAAAGTGACTAGATATAAACGTAAACACAAAGTGCAAAGCAGAGGTGCAAATATAAAAACGTGAACACAGAAATGGGAAGTCAGGAATGTATACGTGAAATGCGAAGGGGAAAATGAAAACTCAAAAAATGCGACCTGAGAAATGTGAGCACCGTAATGTAACAGAAAAGTGTATATACAAATTTTAGTACAGAAATTAAGAGATTCAATGCGGGGACGTGATAAATGCAAAAACTCGAACATAAAAGTATCAAGATAGAGACTCGAACATAAAAGTCTCATGATAAAAACGTAAACATAATAAAAGTGTAAAGATACGAGTGGAAATATAAAAAAGTGAAGATAAAATGTGAACACGCAAGTGCGAAGTTAAGAATGTGTACGTCAAATATGAAGGGAAAAATTCAAATTCAAAAATGGGGATTCAAATATGAGAGCATCGAAATTTAAACGTAAAGGTGTAGACAAAAATGCAGGTACAGAAAATTGAGACATCGAATAAAGCGACGAAACTACAAATAAGAACACTGCAATGTAGGCACAACGAGGGCAGACACAAATGTGAGTACATAAAATAAAGACATTAAATGCGGATATCAAAGTGTAAACACAAAAAAAATCGGACATAAATGTGCAAAGATAATAACGTAAACATAAAACTGCAACGATACAAGTGGAAATATAGAAACGTGAACATAAAATGTGAACACCGCCACGTGGAGTTAGGAATGTATACGCCAAATGTGAAGGGAAAATGTAAATTCAAGAATGCGAGCAGCAAAATGTAAACAAAAAGGTGTGGATCGAAATGTACCTAAAAAAAATAAGACATCAAATTTCAGAGAGGAGAGTGTAAACATAAAAACTCGAACACAGAAGTGACTAGGTATAAACGTAAACACAGAGTACAAAGATATAAGTGGAAATATAAAAACGTGAAAATAAAATGTGAACACCGAAACGCGAAAGTAAGAATGTATACGTCAAATGTGGAGAGAAAAAGGCAAAATCATAAATGCGAATTCAAGAATGCGAGCACAAAATGTAAACATAAAGGTGTAGGTAGAAATGTAAGTACAGAAAAATACGACATCGAATGCGGAGACCAAACTACAAACTTGAAAACTCGAACATAAAAATAAGAACACTGCAATGCATGCAGAAAAAAGTGGAGACACAAATGTGAGTACATAAAATTAGGACATTAAATGCAGAGACCAATGTGTAAACATAAAAAGCTCTAACATACAAGTGGCGAGATGAAAACTTAATCATGAAAGTGTGAAGATATAAGTGGAAATATAAAAACGTGAACATAAATGTGAACACCGAAACACGAAGTTAAGAATGCATACGTCAAATGTGCACGGAAAAAGGCAAATTCAAAAATGCAAATTCAAGAATGCGAGTACCAAAAGGTAAACATAAAGGTGTAGAGAGAAATGTAAGTACAGAAAATTGTGACATCAAATGCAGAGGCCAAACTACAAACTTGAAAACTCGAACATCAAAATAAGAACACTTCAATGTACGCATAAAAAGTGCAGACACAAATGTGAGTATATAAAATTGAGACATAAAATGCAGAGACCAATGTGTAAACATAAAATGCTCTAACATAAAAGTGGCGAGATAAAAACGTAAACATGAAAGTGTAAAGATATAAGTTGAAATATAAAAACGTGAACATAAAATGTGAACACCGGAACGTGAAGTTAAGAATGTAAACGTCAAATGTGGAGGGAAATATGTAGGTACAGCAAAATACGAAATCAAATGCGGAGACCAAACTGCAAACTTGAAAACTCGAACATAAAGATAAGAACACTGCAATGTATGCAGAAAAAAGTGGAGACACAAATGTGGGTACATAAAATTAAGACATTAAATGCAGAGACCAAAGTGTGAACATAAAAAAAGCTCGAACATAGAAGTGCCAAGATAAAAACGTAAACAGAAAAGTGTTTTACCATAAGAGAAATGATATTATGAGCAAAATCAATGCTTAGAATTCCATGCATATTACGTAAACGTGCGAGGAGATGATCTAGTTCACGAGAAGTAGCTGATTGAGTGTATTTTATACATGTGAAGGCGCGCTGCGGTCGGGTATTAGCCGACGCTTGTGGTTTTTGAGAGTTGCGGTGTGAGCGCTGAGCAGAGCGAGTCAACCGCAGGGTGCGTAACAAATTAACTCTCTACTTGCGTGACTAATTTATGCCTCGGATTGCATACTAGCTTGATCACAGATTTTTGTGAAGCGGATTGTCTATGAAAACATCTCAGTAGCAATCTATATGCCTAAGATTTCACTTGTCGCTATCACTTAACGCACGAAATTTCATAGATGCTATTTCATTAGAGACATAAATAATCATATTTTATAAGGATGAGAGACAAATCTAATGCCGAATTCTCTGAATGGAGAAGCATTTATAGGAAATATATAACATGGAGGTTTTATGTTGATGGAAAAAATTTTATTTATCCCCATATAATCAAGCCAGTAGAATAACTCGAGTAATTTTGTAGTACACCGACAGAGGGCGTGTGATCGCAGGTGAGATAGTGAAAATAAATACGAATATGAATAAAATAAAAATGTGAAGGTTTGAAGAAAACTCTTTCGCCATGGAAAGGTCTAAATACAATTAAAGAATGAATAAAATCGAAACTTGTGTTTGAAGATGGAATTCATAACTACAAAAATGCACCCCTGAGATGAATGCACTGCTATTTGATCCTAAAAAATGTGAAATTGGTTAAAAATTACGATTTTGCACTAAAATCGTTGATAGGATGAAAAATTTAAATGAGCGTAGTAATTGGAAATTTGGTTGAAAGACATTATCCGGATAAAGCGCGTAAAAGTAGGACGTGAACCTTAAATTTAAGACGGGGATAGGAAAATCCGTAGATTTTTCCTGCCGTTCTGTGTAAGGAGCGGAGACATGTCGGTGAATGGAAGCAAACTGGGGGGGCGGGGGCTTGAAAAAAACAGTTCGTGGGCAATTGAAAGCTCCAAAAAAATGAATGGACAAATCGAAACTTGTGTTCGAAGAGGAAATTCATGACTAAAAATTGACTCGTGGGATCAATTCACTGCTATTTGATTCTAAAAACCCTGAAATCGGTTAAAATTGCGATTTTCGCATTAAAATCGTTGCTAAATAGATTTTATAACAATAAGAATAAACCAGAAAATGTATTACAAGGGTCAATGACATAAAGACTGACACAATGCATAGCTAGATGGAAGTTAAAAAGAGTGGAATGGAGTGTCTTTTGCATGAGATGTGTAGAAACGCGAAGGGCTACTTTTCGCGTAGGTCCACCTCGAGGTGAAGGTCACTGGATTCACTGCGATTTCTATCGTAAGCTATATCCTTGAAACATTGATATGTATGAAGAATCATTAGAATTGATATGAATCAATTGAAAACATCGTAATTATAATCATTTCAAAATTAACTATAAAAATTTTGTGATGGTGTATGAGTTGGTACGTTTATTCTCTCATAGCAATCACAAGGCCAGGCTGGCCATGTGTATAAAGGCACTGCAAATGGACCAAAGAACACGGGATCGAATCCTCTTCTATGCGATGGTTTTTCGTGGTATGTTTATCCATGGTATACAAATGGAAAATGAACTGAATAAATTACAGTGAATGCCAAGAATAAATTCATATGACCGATGAATTGAAAATTAAAAGATTGTTTAAAAAAGATCAAGATTAAAGAAATGATAATGTACATAATGCATTTCGATGGTGAATATTCGCTACCGTAAAAATAAATCCAGAGATATGGAGGAATAGGAGTAATAATAAGTTGGGTAGGAATAACATTAAAGATGGAGAAATTTACGTAAAATGGAGCAATAAAATGATCTTTAAAATAAACAACTCTAATGATGCTGACCAATAATAATGGCGGAATCGGTGCCGGGTTGGGGCAGTATAGTGGCGGTGACTGCTCTGGTGGGGCTAAATAAATATGGAGGGATACAAATTAAATAAAAATGTGTGGATAGATGGAAATACATTATTCCAGGTAAAAAACGTGACATGAATCAAATAATATTAAATATATCGAATAATTGAATGTAAACAATTGAAAAATAGAATAGTTTACCGTTCGAAACAGAAAACGTAAGTCCCCACAGCAAACGAAACTCAGATAAAATAGAAAATTAACTGAATAAATAAAATAAATGTTTGAATAAAAAAATAGAAAATGAAATATAAAGAAAATAAACATCAAGAATGCTGACGTAAATATCAATGGAAAATAGAAAATTTTACCCTTCGAAACAGAAAACAGACAAAAATTAACAGAAAACGGAGAATGAAAAGAAAACGGAGAAGTGAAAATAAATAAATAAATAAATAGAGGATTAAAAAATAATTAAATAAAAAATAATACTGGATGAGAATTATAGGAGAGTTATCGGCGGCCAATCGGCGGCGGCCGGCGGAGCGGTTGCTAGGCAACGCGGTGGCCATTTCGGAAGTGCGTCATAGGTGTGTGCGTCTTAGGTGGTGGGAATACCTACTGCTGAGGCAACCACGAAGCTCGGTCCCAGAGATGAACCGTGCTGCGTGCTAGAGTCGTAACGTGAGACATCGGAAAGAAAGCCGTCCCAGCTAGGCGTGGAGATCTTGGCAGTACGAGTAATAAAAGATATCTGCTCTAATTCTTCGCTCAGTTCTTAATCTTGGAGCCGGCCAGAAATGCGGATGTATTAGAAGTGGAATTTAATTTTAACAGGGACAGATTATAAGCGAACCTATTCTACCTAAACCAGATTTTGTACAAAATCAAATAAATTCATCATTAAATTATTTTAAATCCCTTTAGACGTCACGATTTTATTCAAAATTTTGAAAATTTATCTATATATTTCATTCATTTGCAACGTCAGAACGACATCGATATATGCAACAGAGTGCCTCAACCCTCTTTATCATTTATTATTCAATATACACAGTTGGCTTTCTACACTTTAAAGTCGATACAGTACATCCAGTATATACCCAGTCCTGTTGTGTCGAAGGTGTTGTTCGCATGTCAGGTTCGCCGACTCACTCTGCCTAAACAGCGCTAAAGGTCGACGTTTGAACTTTGCTATCGCACTTGCGGTGCTCTGAAAGCCGCGTTCCGACCAGAGCTAAGATCAAAAACATGCATCGCAAATCCAATCCCCGCTCCCCTCTCTTCCCCGCGATTGTGAACCCTGCAAACGATTGCATCAAAGGACAATCCCGATTGGGCCCATTCAAATTCCTAAAGCAAATGCCTGGCGGTTTCCATCCGACAAAAGGTTCTTGTGGACGTCTAACTTTTGGATGGGCGCCTAACCAACGCATCACTTTGCCTAAGTTGCAGCAAAGTGCCATAGAGGGCTCTGAATTACACCTATTGACAAACTTCGTTGTGCACCAGCTGCAGTCTAATACTTTTCCTTGTTCTCAGTTGCATGTGCCACCTCGAGTACCATTTTTTCCCATGCCAAATGACACTGAATTATGCCCATAATTTCCCTTTCTTAAGCTTACCATAGGTACATCTGACGACCGAGGAGAGTAGAACGATACACTTAAAGCCGTTTTTGCGCGTTATTATGAGACTTATTTCCTCTTTTGATTACCCCAGATTTGTTTGATTATTAATACTTTATTTTCGATTTTCGATAATATCCTCACTCTAACCTACGTAGCTTGACTACGAAAATTTACGAAGCGACGCAGTTTGACTTCATCGGCCGCTCACTATGCAACTAACTGATAGGCTTGAGTTTTTGAAGCCTCGACGTGAATGAGCTAGAGCTCCTTGTTGTCACACGCAGCCACACTTAATGTCACTGCCAAACCCTCCCAGGCCCGCAACTTTTAAACTACTCCAATTGATTTAGAAAATTATAATCAAACTAGCAGGTTCACCTGGCGTTGCTCGGGAGGTTGTGTGGGATAAGTGGCAGGTTAACCCGGCGTAGCAGGTTAACCCGGCAGGCTAACTCGGCACTGCTAGGGGGGGGAGGATGGTATATGGATATGATGGTATATAGGATACCAACTTACCACATACACATCGGCAGAGGAGCAGATAAAATATGATGGTATCCATAATACCAAGCTTACAAGGTACCAAAGGGAGGCTTCAAACACACAAACACTCAAACAGACTCTGTAAAATATGGATATAGATCTGGCAAGTTAGAAGGGCTGAAGTCTGCACTCGCTTGGCTCTCCCAGCTTCATGTACAGAGTATTTGTGCTCAGTGTTTCTTCAGGTGTGACAATGTCTGGTAATGCTTAATCCCTGTAAATCAAGTTAT
>JALHKN010093342.1:0-13165 GCA_039513755.1 Hyalella sp. 3TK10
GCAGCCAATATTTGCAGTTTCTGACCCGTACGGCATGCAGAAATAATTACAAATACCCTGGCATTTAGTTTCAAATATCGTTTCAATGGTCATGGTTGAAAGTAACAATTAGTCTTTGTTTATTCATCAGAGCGACGAATTATCCACACATATCCATTATAATTATTTATCGATGCAAATAACTTCCAGAACCTCAGTTCTACTAGATCAGAAATTCTTGAAGTTAAACATTTCTGTAGAATGAAACCAAAATTTAAATTTGTTATGGTGGTTTTCTTCTATCTGAATTATAGTTCTGGAGAATAGAAATGCAATGCGTGAAAAATTCTGGTGAGTTCCCGCAGTCGTTTTTAGGAAAAGATATGCGAAGATCCATTATTTGTTCATCCTAAATAACCGTCGAAAATATATTTGTTTGCAATGAAAGTTGAAATTTCGCCATGTATTTGGTCATAAGAAATCAGAGGGATGAGACCCCAATTTTTTTGTTCTATATTGAGCTGCGGCAGCAAAAAACAGAATTCAGACTCGTACATTCCTAAATCCGCGGAAAGTCGAGATGCAGCGCACAAGGTTAGAAAATCAGTGAACCGTTTAACTGCAAATGATTTTTTTTGCTAAATTGAAAAGAAGAGAATTTATCGAAACGTTTCGTACTCCGACGCATTGGCTACACATTCATGCGAACACATGGCACCATTTCCAATTGGAAAATGCATGGGAAGTGCCGACCAATTCTCGGTGAGCGAATAAAAAGAGTGAATACTTGCAGTCATCGTAGATTACGTTCACCCAATGTTTGTGCCCATTTACCGCGGTTGAGTTCAGCTCACTTCTTACATACGAGTATGTAGATCTCCTCCCCAATTGCTGCAAGTGGTTTGAAACTTTTGTTGCAGATCAGCGTAAGCACGCAAATCACGACGCAAATTATGATGATCTATGGCCAGGAAGCTTCCCAGTTAAGTGCTATACGTGCTGTTCAATTATGCTGCATGAAATGGGTAAGCACGGTTACCTTGCATGCTGCAGCTTGCACAACATGAAGTTGATTACAAGCATGCGTCCGCTATCCATGTACTACAAATTTATACTGTTTCACATTAATACTCAATGGAGTAATATTAATTTCGATATAGATAGTGAAGCTTGCAAAATATAATTCGAAATTCGAATATATAAGATGAATTTATTCGGAAAATTGTAATGATTCCTCATGTGTATAAAGTTCAAAGTCAGGCTATGTTTTTTTAGTTATTTTGCGTTAGATTTTCAAACTTTCAAATCGAAGTGTCTGTTTGGACGCTAATTTTTCTTTAGAAAATATTCATCCATATTGATATATTACCGAATGATATAACCTATTTCACAGTAAACAATAAGCAGGGATGCAGTAGACGCTGTTGAAGCATAGTAGCTCAATAAAGAGAAGCGCTCGATTGTGCCCCAACCAAAGGCCTCCATTTTATTCTTGGGAAAGCAGAAAGTTCTAATCCAAATTTCGATTGTTTATTGTCGCAGATGTAAATGCGGGTATCAAACATTGTAACGATAATTTGTCGTTGAAGTTCTACTGAAACTATAGAACTAGATTGTGTACAAAATTCATATTTTAAATATACGGAATGAAATTGCATGATTTGTCCCCTTGTACAATCTGTGGCCCAGTATGTCATCAAACAAGGTGTTAAGTTTCACTTTATCGAAGTGCAATTCATGTGATGAACCACAAAACAAAATTGTATGCGTGGGAGTGACACATTTCCAGCAACCACTTTTAAAATGAACAAAATGATGGATTCCATAATGCTAGTTCATTTCATGAATGTCATCTTGTTGTGAAGGAAATTCTACGACGTTGAATATAACCAAAAATTGTTTATGAGTGATGGTTTTAAAACGAGAGCAATAATTTTATTAACAAAAGAATAATTATTTCAGAGAAAAATATTTGTGAAATTCTATTTACTTCTCCAAGTTTATATGAAAGGAAATTTGTCATAAATGAAAGAAAATGGCATGGGTTTCGTAACTATTGAGGAAAGTAATTGATTCTCTTTTTGTGTCGTAAGACTTGAACCATTTCCTTGAATATTTTTACTAAACCTACTTTGCCGAATATATCAGGAAAGTCGATGCTTGTGAAGAAATAAAAGGAAAAGTTCTTCAGTATTCCTCTCCCGCTGACCTGAAGCTAACCTTCAGACCTTGGACTGGATCATAGGCATAATTTATTTGCTCCTCAGTCAGACTTTCCGTGTAGTTGGGCTAACTAAAGATGAGTCTTGCATGAGTCGTGTCATATATTCACCAAACATTTATAAGTGTAGAAATAATAGGCAAGTGAACTGCAAATAAAATTACTCTCCAAGTTGAGGTAGATCACCTAAATGCAAATTTAAATTTATTTACTTTATTTAACAAGACAGCGTGAAATTATTTTTAATTATTTATGAGCAGCTCGCCGCTGAAAATGCTGATGGATATTCGTCTATAAAAATCAAAAAGTTTTTCACTCAAGATCTTAATCGCTTTGTTTGACAATTATTTAGTCAGCAAGCTGGTAAATTCCTCAAAATTCCGTGTATATTTTACATGGTATTTTCCTTCAAATTTTGTGCATGCGAGCGAGAACTGGTTTTCCTTGAAAATAGGATTTATTTCACAGAGTTGTGCTGACCAAAGATTATACAAGGGACTAGAGATTTTTATTTCTCTGTGTATGAAGGAAGTGCTTGGCGGTATAACAATTTTGCAATATGGTCAATTAGGTTGGACGTTGATGACCAAGTCTTTACGACCCCCATACGAGACCAGCATAATTCGAGAATTAGCGATGCAAACTACACGGTGTCTATGACTCCTCACATCAAATCACCGCACCAAGTTTCGTCTATCCGTTTTTTCACGCAATGATGGGAGGGAATATCGTTTTAAGCCACGATGTTCACGCATGATTCCAGGTGGCTGTTTAAGCTCTTTTCAAGGCTTAAATTATCACGATTTGGGGGAAAAAATTAACCCTTTACTACACTTGTGTATAAATACGTACCTTCAAACAAATTCACTTCATATCCGAATCATAAATTAGGCATGTAGTCAAGGGTTATTGATGCATTGCGAGGTTCTTGATGCATTCCAGTCGAAAGTCCATAAGTCCGAGACACGCTCAGACTTTAATGAAATTTACGTTATTCGAGATTCTGTTTCTAACCCATGAATTGCTTACAGAGGGTAAATTAAATATAACACATGCATTCGATTCATTGAATTATGTAACCAAAATAGCAAACCCATGATCAAAAAAGTATCTGCTGCTACATTAGTTGAGATAAAATAAATTTGCATACATGCAATATATCATTAACATATGTTTTGGCGCTAAAACTTTGTAATGAGGCGAACTTACAAACATTTTTTTTTAGATAAAGCTCTTCCCATCGATCAATGAGTTGTCAGCCAAGAGTTGAAGGAGTTTAGTATTGAATGTTAGCTGCTCCGAGCACCGTCTCCAATTAAAATATGAGTCTACTTGGTATGATTGCGGTTCCGTTAATATCAGTCTACTTGTTATGATAAATCCGTTCAATTCAATTAAAACTTATGCATGTGCGAAAATACGACGGAATTCTTGAAGCATAATCACCGGAATTCCGAACTTTATCGTCAGAAGAAGCATGATCATAATTTAAAATTAATTTGCATTGCAGTAATTAAAAAAAATGCAAGTAGAAGGAAACAGTTGGAGGCGTTGTGTCGCTTTATATTTGATTACATTTTTGATTTATGACAGATTTTAAAATTTCATGATCGACGAGCTTGAACGTTCAAGCCGCTGCCTTGCATCACCAGTTCATGCTGATCCAAGAGAAAATATTTTGTTTCAAATGTTGTAATAAATTGGGCAGTACAATATTTTCAAGCGATATTGTAGAAATTATTTGTTACAAAGAAGGAAATTACTCAACATCCATTTCAGTTCAAGAGAAATTCGAAAGAATGGATGTGTTTAAATAAATAGTAATAAAGTTACAGCGATGAATTCAAACTGAAAAAACACATTGCAAAAAGAAAACATATGAATAATTTAATAGAATGAGTAATGCAAATCAGCATACACATTTTTCCCTCATAGCTTAAGCTCAGTAAATTGATTCGCATGTTTTCTGTGTTGTACAAAGAGCAAGGGGATCTTCAATCGTAAGTTACGACTACCTAAAGAATGCAACTCGCTGGTAGTGGGTGCCGTAAAGTGCATTCGTCTAGCGCATCACTTTTGAAGCTGCTCAGCTCAAAGAAAATGAACACATTGTCTGACTAGCTCCCACTCTACCGAACTAGTTTTTTGTCGGACATTTTAGGTTTACCTCTTAAACTTAATCCGTGGCTCAATGAAAAATTGGCACCGTACACCAGAGTAAACTTTCTCTTCGTTCTTTATTTGATTATCTGAGTTGAATATATTTTGTGCTATTGAAGAATAATATTTCCTCCCACAAATAAACATTTTTTGGCGAACTGTGACCAGCTGATGATGGACGATTGACATTCAAATTCTGATCCGAAACATTTTTCCATTGAAACTAATTTTGAACCAATTTTCGGAGGACTTATTTTTAATTACCTTGAACTGACATGCAGAAAAAAATCACTAGATTTCAATCGTTGTTTGTATGGATCACGTGAGTTAACATTTATTTCTATTTTATTTTCATTACTGGAATCCAAGAACATGTATTCGGGAGTTTTATAGAAGTGACCGGGCGTGAGCCAGCGTCGGTAGCCACGTGTTGGGCTCTTTAGCCGCAGGGGGCTCACCTAGCGTCAGTCATGCGTTTCATGCTCAGCTGGGCGGTGTCACTTGGCTAAAATTTGAGCAAGTCAACTTTTAATTAATGAGCCCTACATTTAAACTACCCAGCCACTTGCGATTTAAAATTTAAACTGAAATTAATCTGATGAAATTATAAATTCAATTCATAATTATTCTAAGGATTGTAAATGTTAAATTATAGACTACGAAAACTTTAATTTAATTGGAAATTTACTGTGAAACTCAGCTAAATTTTTATTTAATGCTTTCCAAACAGAGGTGTGAGATATGATCATCATCCTTATGCATAAGTTTCATTTGCGTTTGTAAGTTTTATCAAATATATTTTGCAGTACAGCTAGATTAACAAAGCGAAGTTAAAAATCAGTTATTGCTGAATTATCTCAAGTTATTATTTTTCATTTCCGATTGGTATCAAATGCACACAGATTGCTCCATTGAAACAAGAAATTTGCTGGTTCAGATTTGCAGCAGCCATATTTTGCCAAAAAATAAAACAAATTTCGAATATAGTGACCATACTATAGCGTGATTAATAACAGAACAAGAAGAACTGGTCAAGATATGCACCTTCAGACGAAGGGACTGATAAAAGTCTGAATACATTGAAGACGGAGCAAATTTGTCAGTTACGTATGAATTTTGTTTTCAGCCACTGTGGAAGTAAATATTATAGTCAAAAGCAAAAATAATTGCTAGACAAATAATGCAAGTAAAGATATCATATACTCTCGACTACTTCTGAAGATTTATCCCAGACACATGCTTGCTCTCAGTTGGGTTTAATAATGGTCGAGCAATTTTGAAAACAGATAAAATAAAACTTGGTGCCGAGCGTGACTATAACACTGCTGAGATGCTTATCTATCCATCCAATTCATCCTTGAGGTAATATTTTGCTGTTTATTAATGCCACATGGCATGTGTTTGCAGGAAAAATATACATAAGCGATTTTAGTTTTACTGGCAAATAATTTGAATTTCTCGAACAAATTGAAGTAATGTTATTTACTGGATGTGTAACTTAAATATTCAGATGATTTTAATTATATTGCACGGGAATATTTCAAGTACCTTAATTATTTATGTTTACAATTGTGCTTGAAGTCAATCCTAGTTGTATTTATTCATTTACTCAAAATTCGATAAATTATGGTTGCCAGAGAAGGATCCACATCCCAGGCAGCCATTTTAGAATGAGTTAAATACGTTTATAGTCCTTTCAACATCTGGTGCCTTTTCAAATTTTAGGTCGAGCAGCCTTAGGTATTCACGAAAGTAATTTCTTAGTACTTTTTTCTCTCTATTCTCTGGTGTGATTGAACAATTTCATTCAGTAGTTCAACATAAGGTGATGATTTAAAAAGTCTTCAAGTTTAAGACACCATGGCTAGTGCATCAAAAATGCCTGTCAGCCTTTATTATTAAAGACACTAGAAGGTCTGTCTTCTTGTATACTCAGTCATGAAATTCAAAGCTGCTGAGCAAACAAAGGCGATAATCACCACTAAAAAATTCCGGCCAGACAATCACCCTCTTGGTTGAGCAGAGCTGTTCGTGTGTTACTTCCTAATGGGTCAACGTAAAAATATATACGAGGATATTTCAAGGACTACCGTCAAGGTGAAGTAACTAAAATATTTTCCAAATATTTCAGTTACGAGCTGGGATGCACATCAAAGTAATATATAAACATGGATTATTAATAAACTCCACATTAAGACCTTAATTCATCATAGGACAGCCACCAAGAAAACACAATTATAGAGAACATTTACTCATTAAACTGTATTGATGACGTAAAGTAGGTTTAGTGGGTTATTTGAATGTTTATAGAAATAATGAAGGTCCCGGAAAAAGAATTTGTTACATATCTCTAAAAAATAATTAGCTTTAGAGAAAATAATGAGGTACTGAATTTTTCAGCTTATAAAGACTTGCATCCTACAGCTTATCCTCAACGTAATTGTTGAAGATGTTTTACACACATTACGCTGGTAGTAGAAACCTACCCTAAATATCAAGTAGTAGTAAATATCCCTTGTGCAATGCATTTACATATCTCTACACATTTTTTATTTATCTAATTTTTACATTCAACGAATATTTAGCACACAATCTTATTACCTATTGCATTATTTATAAAGAACTGTTGAGTCCTAGGCTTAGGCGAAATTCTATACACTAGTATTCATAGAGTTTTTATTCGTGGCCACCACCCAGTCAAAAATCCAGGCCACTGCGCCGGCGATTTAAGGGCGAGGAGTGCGGGACGAAGGGGCGTAACGCCGGTGAATCATTCACGTAGCGCGGGTGAAGTGTCCACTTTTGAGCGCGTCCTATCGCCGTTGAACAGCAAGCGGCCCTATTGCCATATCGCCTAAATCCACGGGCGTTACTTGCATACAACGCCGGCGGAACGTCTGTGGCCGCCTCTCGACGTAGATTTATATAACAAACCTCGGCCATGTATCGCCGAGATCATCGCCTCTGCACTCCCACACTGAATGTATACACATTAATACGATTGTGTATACATATTCAGCATGGCAGTACAAGCAACAACATCGGAAATATACAGACGCCAGTATCGAGGATTACCTTAATTCTCTTCCCTCTAATTCTCCGCTAGAAGAAGCAAGCACCTCGGCTGAGCTCGAACCTACGCCTTCCAGTTCCCTAGTCCATGCCTGTAGCCAGTAGACCGTGCTGACACCAACATAATACTCGTTCCCAACCATTTAAGGTCGTTGCCACATAGCTGTTTTTCTTATCCAGTAACTTCAGGAATAGCCACTTCTTTCCTTAAATGGTGTGGGTATTACTCATTTACATCACTATCCCCAAAAGAAACACGGATGTAATTAAATAAAAAATCACTAATATTTTAATACTTCTAATTGCTCGCTATCAATATTGTTTACTTCAAACCATGGAAGCAGTGCCTTAACCTTGAACTTCTCAAGCTCAAATTAAATGTTTCAGATTTAGCTAAACACTTATGTTTTTTCGTGTCATTAATTATTTTCTTTGTTTCGATAAATCATGAACCTATTCTTGAATTGAAGTTGAATTGAATTTAATCATTTAATTTAGCAATCTATATGACAGTTTTTTAAACTATCATTTGTATTTTTGTACACATAATTGTTTATTAGAATTTGGGAACAAGATGTAATTCTCCTTTGGTGATTAAATATTCGCTCATGTATCAATTGATGAAGAATTATATTTTCAAATGGTTAAATTTACGCCAAACTTGTAAAATATCCTTGAAGCCTGAATCAAGTACCAACGTGTTCGATCAAGCATGATCGTTGCAAGCGTAATATAGTCGTTACTGGCAGGCGGCCTCTCGTTCTCAAACAGTCTTTTATCACCCACGAATTTTCGCCGCTGACCGTGAAAGGCTCGTCGGAAACATCATGGACGAAACCGGCCGAATTTTGGGCGAGACGGCCCATCGACCACTCCACGCTCATCGTCGCCTTCCTCGCCCTTAAATCGCCGGCGCTGTGGCCTGGATTTTTGACAGGGCAGAACGCAAATTTCTGCACATTTAAATCGGAAGTAGTTTCGGCATCGAAGTATACAAACAATTTGTTGTGAAATGTTGAATTATGGTATTATTACAACACATTTATTTCAGAGGTAATAAGTAAAATATTGGCAACTAATAGGTTAACCAGGCGCTGCTCGGGAGGATTTGTACTGGGGTTTTTCTATTGGGACCCATAGATTGCAAATGGGAAAATGTGAGACAATATTGAATTTAAATTTTTGAGCCCTATCTAACATACTTTTTCCGTGCACTTATATCCATAGAGATCTCCAATATCAAATCTTGGGGATGTCCTGATTATCTTGGTGATATCCCGATACGATAGGTATTGTAGATACGCGCTCGAAAAACCCCTCTATATTTCCAATCAAACCAGCAGAGAACTTTATGACCGATTTGATCTCCACCGGGCGAAGAACAATCGTCTTTCTTGACATTTTAATAATTCTCAAACTAAAGTCTTGTGGATTAAATAGAAACTCGTTCAAGACCTCATTTAACAAAGAATCTCCATCTAACCCCCGTTTTGAACCCGTATTTTACAAAGTAACTCCCATTTGTTTGTAACCCGCATTTTTAACAACAAAAAGGGGGATGGGCATTGGGGGATAAGCTCCCCCCATGCCATTTACCCCCATTTTTATAATTGGTTTATAGGATACCAAACTTGCCAAATACGCATCGGCAGAGGAGCAGATAGAATACGATGGTATCCGTGATACCAGGCTTCAAACTCACACATGCAAAAACAAACAAACAAACTTCGTAAAAAATAGATCATTCATGTTGGTGATTTTGGCCTCCATTAAATAATTATTCTATTATTACATATTAAAATTATTATATACCATTATATAGTNATTTTGGCCTCCATTAAATAATTATTTTATTATTACATATTAAAATTATTATATACCATTATATAGTTTTTTAGCAAATTTTTCCCAAACGTCGAGTAAAATTTCCAGCAATTGTTCATACGATCATTGAAAAAAATTCCACCCTGTGCTAAGATTTGCCAATAATTTATCTCAATATTTATCAAAATTACACGGCAAGTTAGAGCATGATTTTCTATGTTCAAGCTTTTCGTATGAATTACCACATCCAAAACCTGATTCGAGGTAAAAAATTGGATCAACTTTTCTTCATATTCTGCCACCAAATTTGAAAAATTATGATAACCTAAATGATGAAATTAACATTTTCTTCAAAGAAAAATGTCTAGGAATGCTACAAAGAGTGAGAGAATAAAATACTTCGTAGGTGTACAATGGCCACACTTTTTTCATTTTAACTAGATAAATCTTCATGACTAGCGTCAGTCAGAAAAATATTTTTGACTACAGGTTTAAATCCGATATAAGTGTGACTTACTAATAATAACGTTATAAAATTACTTGTTCAATGTACATAATGAAGTCACGTAGATGTATGTAAGTTTATTTGGTTCATAGGCTCTATAGATTATTTATTATTTCCAATTTAGAGGATAGCGATCCAGCCTAAATATTCACTTTATTCTCGCAGGATATTAAATATTTACGTAAATTAAAAGTTCAATCGAAAAACAAACATTGAAGAACGAGTTATTTCCAACTCTAATGATCAACGGTGAGGTCTCTCGAACAAAGGTCGGAAGCGACTTTAATCACGTTATTGTTTAACTAATTTTTAATAATTTCTGTTGCTGAGTATTGGTCTAAATACAATTCAATTCGTTTTCAAATGAATGTTTTAATTCTGATTGATGAGTAGAAAAGTCAGTCATGGATTTTTCCAAACAAGCAGCCTTAAAGTAATGTTATTCGTTGGCATTTTTCATTTGTCATTTACATCTGGACGATTCAAAGTTGTGGTTGGATTTAGGGGTCAATTCAGAAGTGACAGTCCACAGACATAATAACAGGAATGCGGTCTTTTTAGAGGCAGCCCATCGCAGCCATGGCCAGTCTTTGTGCCTGTGTCCGTGAGAGTTGCAAATGAGGCAAGTCGTCTGAGAGCATTTCACATGTTTGAGTCCCTGCAGCCAAGCAACATCAGACGTGCTTGTGCAGATAAAAGATCTTCAACTGGCTCTTTAATAACTCGCCCAGCATTCACGAACGACACAAATATCATTTTCAACTGTTTCGATTGATTCAGAGGTAAAAGTGGTCTGACTCATAAAATCACATGTGAATTTTATTTTTTCTCAGATGAATTAATTAATTTGCTCAGAAATTAGTGCGAAAATAGTGCGCTTGATAACAATTCATTGCGTTTCGCAAGTATTATTGTTTACTTGCGTGTAAGTTTTTTACTTAAAGGCGATGCACTGCAATCCCAAACGCCACTGCCGGCTGCCTGCAAGCTTCGTTCAAACGAGTTCAATTAACATGGGAATTATGGAATCGATTCTGCAAACGTTGTCCCAATTTACGAAGCGCATTTGTGTTGGGGCTTTGAATTTATCCCGTAGTCTTTGGTAAGAGAGCGAGTGCGTGCAAAATTATTTGAACCTGACATATTTAAGATTCCATAAAGAACCTGAAATGAGACGCTCAACATCGATTGGAAATCTTTTGCAGTTGCTGAACGACACGCAACTCTCGCTGTGCTCGACCCAGACTCGCTGTAGAAAAATCTTAAGCAGTCCTTTGCTTCGATTTATTACGACATTACCACTCCTATTTGCTTCATTTAATTTTCCTGGGTGCGATGAACAACGGGAAAGGTGATGTATTGTCATCTCCAACCCTTCTGTAAATGTTTGACGTCCATTGGGCTTGAAATTATGAAATGAAGTTGTAACCATTTCATAATACTTACCCTAATTCGGTGGTTGAAGAGTACATTGACGACAGGTTCGAAACGGTAATTGGCTCATTTTTAACGAATTGAAAAGGAACAGCTAACTGCCAATTTTCAACTAGCGTTCAAACTTGGTTGTGCGAATAAAACATATGTATGTGTAGTTCTGTGGGTTAATAAAATATGGTGTACAATACAAACATTCAAATCATTTAGATTAATTAACTGAGACGTTATATATTTCCCGTCACGAGTAGGATATGCAGCTTGAGATCGAGGGAGCGGATGAAAACTGGACTATAGCTCGGATCGCATTACACACGGTAGCTAAGTTTAACCAATGCTTGGATATACACTCAAAGCGGCTTGAATATAGGTTTGATTTATAATTTAAATTGACGTCTTAAAAAGTAGTCAAAGTGGTTCTGCAGTGTTCGATTGTTAAAAGTGAATTTAGAGAATTGTTGAAGTGAATGTACTTCCTCATCTTGTATATCACGAATCAGCTGCTGCGGTGTATTTTAACCTGCAGATTTTAGTCAGTGAAGATATCAATGGGTAGATACAAACATAAGGATTGAATAGAGTTTGGAGGCTAATTGCAGAATTTGTAATTTTTTTATTGAAGAGACAGAGAATTTCAATGAATGAATTCGATTTTCAGTTATCACAGATTAATTTCTTTTTGAAATTTCCATTATTGTGATGATGTGCGATGATATTCTTACCGATTTTCATTTTGCATTTTGAGTCCCTATAAGTAGTTTGAATTGTAAAGTACTTCCTTCACTGTTTTCGAAATAATATGAAATTATGGAACCAGAATCAGCTTGATATTTTTTTTACTTCGATCGTGAGAAAGTAGTTTTACTTTGTATGATACTATTCTTTGTACGTGGACGCTTCGACATTTTTTTTTTGTTTTCGTAAGTTTCAAGCTTTCAGCTGAAACATTTTTGTCATAAGTATTATGTTTTAAGTTCATATTTTTAAATGTCATTAACATTTTATCAGAACTTAAAAGCTTAGCAGTTGCACGAAACGATAGAATCAACATCGATAGAATATTGCACGCTTTTTAATGGAAATCGTACGCCATTGCTGAATACTTACCATGGCGGAGGTCAATGAGTTATGTATGTGGCGATAATAAGGATCCAGTATCAAAAATATAAAATTCTATCAAAAATAAGTGCTCATATGAAGCATCTGCCGGCAGAATCCATATTGCTGGTAAAAACATAAATAATAATATGTAAACTTGCCTAGTCCAGATCTTGTTTCCTAGCTCTCCAGATCGAGTTAACCTTCCAGTTTATTTTCGATATTTATGTGCTGATGTCTATTTTTGTTAATTGAATTTATTTCGGCTGGGAGACTGAGCCAGTTGTTGCATGTTCCACATTTCTTCAGTAGGAGTGACCTAACGCTGGGCTGATTGTACATTCGATGATATCATTAGGTTTGAATTTGTTCGAATGTTTGCCGTGAATTTATAAACTTGAACATAAATCATATGCAACTATGTGTACCTGCATCATTGTTTCTAAACGTTCATGCTCTGTACGTAGCACAACTGAATCTCTTAAGTTTAATTCATCTAGAATGACAACTGACCATTCAAAATGTGGACAATACTTTCAGAGGAAATCGAGTTCAATTCTCGATCAGGTTTATTTCATTATGTAAGGATCAAGCTATGTAGGGTAACTTTATAAGGTGCTTTAGGGTAGATACCAGGTCCGCTGTCCTAGTCACTAGACCACTGCTAGCTACCGGTCATTCTTACTTCGGCCACCAGCGCCTTAGGTCAGTATAAATATCATCACGTGTTAGTAATGGGGAAACCATACGCATTTGAAATACGTTTAGCTGCGCATTGTGTAAACCTATTTGAACGTTAAAGGGGCCATGTTAACTTCTCTCGTATCTTCCAGTGTCGGGTGGGGAGACTACTACCACGACTTACGAGACTA
>JALHKN010093877.1:0-19688 GCA_039513755.1 Hyalella sp. 3TK10
TTTAAGCCGGCCGATATCAATATGATCAACAAGCCATAACAGACACTTGATCAACATTTATATTTTATTGGACGTTTATTCGACATTACTCACGCTGGGATCCGTAAGCAAGTTCTTGAGCCGGTCGATGGCCTGGGGCTGGGTGATGTTGACTCGCCTCAAGACGTCCATCTCGTCCTTGACGCGCTGCGACAACTGCGGCGTCACCAAATCCCGTGTGTTGTCTTTCAGCGTGAGCAGAGAAAACGCCTGTGTTGGTTTCGGGCACAAATTAAATAAAATCGTATTAAAAAAGTAAGAATATTAATGGAGCGACAGCTAAGTCACCAGATCGCGGGTATGGCCTCAGCGCGACAGCTGGGAACCTACTAAAGTAGTTACATTAATATATTCAGCTAATGATTATTAATTCCCAATTATAATGATGAAAGTAATAAAAATCAACGAAATTTAAAATAAATCTAAAATGGCGTTAGCCTGTTGCGTGTGTTGTGTTTCAATGCCAGCAGGGAACCAGCTTGTCAGGTCGCTTTGGCAATTAAATATATTATTCATTTAATTTTGAAATTAGGGTTATTGATAATAATAATGGTAATTGATGCATGAGAGCGAAATTGAAAAAATGTAGCAGCGATGTCACCAGGTTGCGAGCGACAACAGCGTACTTGTCTGTGAGGTTTGTATGGTTGCCGCCAAGGTGATGTATGATGTTATTGATCTATAATTTAGTTATTTAGTCTCACACTAAATGAATTCCTGGCCTCGCTGCCATTTTGTCGTTGTATAATTCATTTTTAAACTGAGACAGGTGAGTCATTGGAGAAACTATTCGTTACACAAAAGCGAATGTTTAGGAATCTTTCATCCCAATCGTCACACCTACCGTATCGCCATCGACGTTATTCAGTATTCACCCCTCACTTCGTATCCCTCACCCCATGCTCACTCCTCACACGTACTCACTTCTCACTCGTACCTTCTCCTCACCCTGTATTCACTCTTCAGCCCGTGACTCACTCCCAACCCGCGCTTACCCCGTACTTGCGCCACAAGGCAGACGGCAGGCGGCGTACGTCGTCCACGAACAAGGAGCTCAAGTTGCCGCGCGCCAGCAGCTCCTTGTAGGTGTTGTTGTAGGCAGCAAACTCGTCCGTGCGAACGAGGCGCGACATTCTGCGTCCGGTGCATGGTGTAGCTTTAGTTGTAGTTGTGTAGTTATGTTACATCTATGTAGGTATGGTTGCTTATTTGTAGTTATAGGTACATAGTTTTAGTTATAGTTGAAGTTGTAGTTGTAATTGAAGTGGTAGTTGCAGTTGTAATTGGAGTGTTAGTTGTAGTTGCAGTTATATAGATGAAGTTGTAGATGTATTTATATAGTTGTACATGTAGTTATTTAGTTGCAGTTTTATTTATACATAGTTTAAGTTACATAGTTGAAGTTTGAGTGGCATAGTTGTTTTCATAGTTAAATTGTTTGGGTTATATAGTGTTACCTACTTATCATTCCATTGATTTATGAAAATATAATTGTAGTTTTTGGTAATTTTCTGACGTATTCATCTTCATAGATATAGTTCGCTGTCGCTAGAATTAAGACTTGTGTTGCCACACTGTCGTCCTAGCTAGCTTGTTGCAGCCATTTGATTATGTATAGCTAATCATTTAGGGATAAAGTTCATAAGTTATAGTGATAATCCCACGACTTAGCAATCATTCTTTTAGTTATTAGAAACTAATCGTAAGTTGCGCATAAGGTTTTTAAGTCAGAGTTCTCTTCTTTTGACTTTTCAAGGAAAGATATAGTTATTTAGTCATACTCTTTCAGTTTCAGTATAGCTATAGCTAATGCTTTTCTTAACTGAATTTTATGTTGACCCTATGCTCCCTCAGCCGACAACTACGTCATCGTATTCATAATGCCCTTCCCATCAGACTTGGAATTAATTACTGCACCAGCAATGCCAGTAAGTCGACAAGCAATCAGCGTGCCCCTGACAACGGGTAAACTTCACACTCTGGTATCATGGATACGAGTGACCTTGTCGCACAAGTGCAGCGCTGCACCCTGACCTGCGGCATGCGTTATGTTTATTGCCATTTCACACAAAATTGTAACCCAGTATTGTCAAAAAGATGTGTCCCTTTTCCTTCCTATTTAATGTACTATTTTATGATTCGAACAAGGATTTATAAAATAATTCCTTTAAGGAGGGTCTTCTGGCATGTGTCTTTGCTCATCAGAAGTCCTGTGAGGTTTAGCGTTCACAGGGCCATTGTTCCTGAGCAACCCACTACAAAACTCGTAGTATCTGACTGTTGGTCTTAGTTGTGGGGCCAAGTTCAAATGCAGGTAGGATTCCTAGCATTCCCCTTCTCTGTCTCTCGCATCTTCGTTTCTGCTGGCGTTCGCCTTTCTCTTTTTCGTTCTTTGTCTCAATGAGATGGTAACGCTGCTTATTTCTTGCCAACTTCAGAGAGCTGGACATTTGAGACCTTCCGCCACACGTTGATCATGAATAATATTTTTTGAGTTGACACAATTTTTGATGAGCGGAACATTTCACCTTGTCGGTGATGAATAATTTTGGAGTACAATAAACTTTTCTATCAAGGAAGATACCATGCATAATATCATATAACTTCCTACGTAAATTAGTATTCGTTGTACCACTTCCGTTTGCTCAATAAATTGCAATGAAACGAATCCATTTCTCAAATCCTAAAACGACTGTAATATTTTCTTCATCATTCATTATAGTAAACCTATGTGCTCCATACCTTATTATTTATCCTATTCGTCTCTTTTAACTGTAGAAATATTATGTTCAGGGAGCTGTATATTATCCATGAAACTATTCCCATGTAGTATTTAAACAGGGTGCAAACCACTCACTATGCCATATCTGAGTGCAGGGTAGGCCACATGTATGGTACCTTTTTGAATTAACTATAAGAATATAACTACAATTTGTAAAGAGATGTGGCCAATTTAGATTGAAAGAAATGACAATAGAATTTGTCCTGCTTATTCTGCCAGCAAAGCAGTGCTACTGACAATCATTGCATGTTGCTTTTAAAACACGTAATATCTAGGTTCACATGCATAAGCTGCCAAAATATTATTAGATGTAGCTTTGAATTTGGTCCCTATTTAGCAAACATACATACGCTCTGAATGTAAGAAAAAGTATTTAGGAAATAACTATCCGGTTCATTGCAAATATCAAGTAAATTATTATTATCCTGCAACCAATTGAAGACTCCAGGGGAAAAACTGGCGATATCACATTTTCTGACTTGTGATAAAAATTAAATTTCAGTTTCCAAGACTTACCCTATATTACTTATGGGTTCCTATTCAAGGATTACGTAGTAATGTCAAAAGGTGACCATTAAGGGATAAATATTCTGAAGATGGACTCCTATATGACATTCCTATGGAGTGTTTTAGAGATTTTGAGTGATCAACCATGGTTTGTACATTACCAGTTTTTCCCTTGAAACGATTGCACTTGGCCTGTACCGGCTTTGCATTCTTTCTAAATCAACAGGATTACATCTTGCCTAATGTGGAGGCTCCTGTCCATATGTAACTGATCAATGATTGTGATTTCCATGAAAGATTTCAACCAAGTTTTTCTATGCAGGGCCGGTGCAGCAGCCTTACCTGGTCACTTGCGAACTTGACAATAGTCGACACAAGACTCGGGTTTGAATCAGGGCAGCAGCAACAGTGATAGCATTGAATTATTTCTTGGATATTTTGTCATTGTCAGGATGAATAATACCTTCTCTCCCAATATAGATCTATTGGGCCTTTTCATGAACTGCCAAGTTTATTTTTTTTTGTCCCAAAGTAGGCGTTATACAGCGATGCCATTGTGAATCAACTTACAAACAACACAGCATGACACAGATTACACAGAAGACCAAGAGAGTGATTCACAACACTGATGAAATTTATTGATTGAAGCAACTTTGTTCTGTTGCAACATATGAGGTTTTCAACCCTAGGACTCGAACAAAAAATATAAAATTAGCAGGTGAAGCATAAAAGCTGCGGCTACACCTCACAATGGTCACATGACTTTTGACATCACTGTTTTTCCCTTTTGGCATTTGGACATAACCAGTTTTTCCCCCGTAAGGCTTTTGAATAGCTAACTGTAATGAGTGACATGGCCAATTTTTCCATATGATCTTTTAATGAGAGGTAGAATAGACTATGGGAATGAACCGACGGAGGTAATCGATAATATTCCTAAATGTGGACGTCACCAGTTGTTTCCTGTAGTCTTCAATTGTTACTCAGGCCAGAAAACTTGTACTTTTTGTTGGCATGCTGATCGCTTAAGACTAAATTTGAACACATTCTTAATTAAGGTATAGTAAATTTTAGCTGCAGCTTGAACCTGACTGAAGAATACAGTCTTCTTCGTGTGCTTGCTTTAGGCTCGAGACGCCTGAGCTCCCAGCGATAGTTCTAACGGGACGGTGCTTGAAGCTAGCAGCTCGTGAGTTTATTTGCTAACATTCCAATATGGTGCTACTCAAAGTAAGCAATTACTTTGTAATGCGAATGCGGTGAATAATGTGAATAATGTACCCAATTATTTGATATTTCTCATTGAAAATCATGATGTGTTTCTCGAGTTTAATTTTGTTGTTGTTAGTATCATAATTCGGGCTCATATGTGATCAGATGTACGTTGTTGAAGATCAATTTAGATAATTGCCAGCAGATATTCTGATGCTATGCAAAGAATTGGTCAACCACTTTGAAAAATAATTGAAATTAACTTCTCGATTTAGGTGATTCCAACATAACATTAATAACGTATAAATAACTCAACTGTCGGGTAATAAATTAACGATTTAGAATAAATGCAACGTTCAAGAATTCTATACGAATGAAGTGATGCGTTAATGCAACATAGCGGAACGTACAGAAGCCACGTAGACACAAAAGCAAGCCTTGGAGTCACTTTAGCCGCTCACAAATTTAGACCAAATGCAAAAAGTGGCCAGCAGCACCTGAGGTTGCTGCTTCGTACTCAATGACCTCACTGTTGTGCATGTGAGGACTGCTGGGGTTGATTTCACCCGAACTTGTGTACATGAGGAAATTTGCGTAGCTGAAATATGTGTTGTGTATATTTGAAAAGACACATACATATAATAAAAAGTGGTAACACGAAGATATATGCATGAGATGCGTGGGTATACTCATAGTATTTACATAATATACGCAAACACACACAGATTTACGCAAATAGATGCAGAACGTTGTAGGCGGATTCACGTGAATATAAGCATAATGTGCCTATATACATATGCGAAGTAGAAGCAGATACTACACAATACACGCACGTGCATGCTGATGTTTTACGTGACATGAAGCATCGGACATCGATTTTTACGCGATGCGTCGGACTGAAGCTGCTGTCTGTGACCACTTCTCTGTATTGACTCAATAACTCACAGACGTATTGACTTAATGGGTGATTGACTTCCTGACTGAAGGACTCGCTGACTGAATCTCGGGCTGACCACTAACTCTGCACTGACTGACACTAACTCACTGAGCAAGTGTCTCTCTGACAGACTGAGCGACTTACTGACTGACTGAATGGCTAACTTATTGAGCCACTCAGTGACCGACTAAGTCATACTGACCGAGTTCCTCGCCGACTGACTGTCTAACTCACTGAGTGATTGTGTGGGTGAATTGACACGTCAATGTATTGAGAATGACTCATGTATGTTTCACTAACACAACGCTTAGATCACTGACGCAACGCCTGACTATTGGAACTAATTTGTCATTCGAATGTAAAGTTAATCAGATCATGACATCATTGACTGTGAAGAAACCATTTTATTTAGCATTTATAATATTTGATGTTAATTTCCGTGATACAGGTATGATACAACTATTGATTATCTTCTTTAATCAATTAAAACTGTCTCTGCTCTAATACTGCTCTCCAGAATCAAACTTAAGTCGATTACTCATTGAATAATTAAATTGTGGGTAAGATCCTATAAATAGATTCATAATATACAATAATCGAAACGAACATTCGGGAAAATTTATTGAATTCAATAAGTTAATCAAATATTTATCCTATTGAATGTTTTTAAATAACTAACTCGAATTTAAATAAAATTAAAATTATCACAAATTTAAATCACCACATGAAATAGGGATTATATAAAATGAATTAAATTAAACTAAAATTAAATTAAGTAAAATAACAAAAATTTCCTTTAAATTACAATTGCACAGTTAATTTATCAATAAATACTGGTTTTGATAAGTGAAACGAAGCCTGCAGTTTACTCACACTTTCTCCTGCACGCCCGTAAACCAGTTCCGCGTCTCTTGTAGGAAGTCCCACTGATCGCTAGTAGAGCCCACCGCTCCTGATTGGAAGAGAGGCAGAATTTCATTTCAAAACATTCAGGGGTTTGCTTTTGAAGAAAACACTATAGTCGAGCGGAAAATTCCCACAGATTTTAATATGGTTTGTTTGCGTATAGGGATGACTAACTCGTATGTCACGGTAAATCAAATGCAGATTGAATCGACCACCTATATTATCTATCAAAATATGTACCTTAATAATTATATATGTGGTAAATTATTCAATACGAGGGTCATACATCAAATTGCTCAATTATTCGTTTGCCGCTCGTTAGGCCAGTTGGGAGTCGGAGTTGGGGCACGACGCCGTTCCCCATTCGTTTTGGACGGCGGGAGTCAGCGCGCGGTGATGCGGGGCTGCCGCCTAAAATGAACCGGCGACGATTCCTCACCGAGGAATTAACAAGTTTCTTGACTTGTCCCTTGGTCTGACATCCTGGCCCTAATTTATTGTGCCAGTATTGTATTGGACTTCGTCATTTATCAATTATGCTAGATATCTACATTGAATCATAGGAATTGTTATTGCATTCTGTTTCATTTTTTGTGCTAAGATTTTGCTGGGGAATCTTGGACCCGAAGTTAATATTGGATTATACCCAGATACTCAAAAATACTCATGACGTCGTAAATCCAACAGCCAATCAACATTCAGATTTCAAGCTACAACTACCAATTGTAAACGTAGAACCTGGATTTATGATCATCGTTCAAGTTACGATCATTTCGAAGTTACGACCATCGTTTAAAGTCACGATCATTGATGAGGTTACGATCATCGTTTAAGTTACGATCATCGTCAAGATACGATCTTAAGTTACGATCATGTTCGAAGTTTCAATAATCTTTGAAGTTACGATCATCGTGAATTGAATGCGTTCCATTATTTGATTAAAGGCACAATTAGGAGTTAAATTTAGCATTCCCTGAAGTGAAATTTTCCGTTTATGTTTCTAAGCCTTTAAATTAGATGAATTGCTTTCCATCATTCAATTGGGGGTGTAATTAGGACGCCGTCCCCCTTCCCAATCAAGCGTGAACTGCGCAGAAACTTCCTATTGGAATGGCGCAAAGTTTCCATAACATTTGTTTCCATTACTTAATTAGCGTCAGGTAATGACGTGAAACGGACAAAGTCCACGGTTTTTGCTCTTGATATTTAAGTACCTCAAATAACACCAATCCATTTCAAGTCGCAATTTTCCTTGACCGAAATTGAATGAAGAAACCCTACCAATTCTACCCGCGTTTTACACCATCAGAAGGAGCTGAAATGATCCCATGTATTGTTTACTACAATTGTAAATGTAAAAAATAAGTAACAATAAATTCTTTTCATGATTTTCTCAAATTGTGCGTTTTTAATTCATTAACAGATTCTATCTATAATTTTTCAATTGAATTTTTATTTGAATTATTGCAATTTAAATTATTGAATTATAATAATTGGATGAAGTAGATCATGACATTTCATTTAATCAAATAACATATTCACTATATTTCATATTCACTATAAACGAGGTTTAATTAAAGAAACTCATTATCAAGTGATATCAACTAAGAATGGACTCACCATGTACATTTTTCTTTCAATAATTACGTAGATAAATATCACATTATTTTTCCCCAAGAACTTTAATTCTTTCCTCTCAAATGGACTCAAAAAATAGCGATTTTCCGCAACCCACCTGCGAGGAGGAAGAGGTAAAAGCAGAAGATCCTCATCTGGAACAGACATATATTAATTGAAAAACATGGTTTCAATTAAATGGGTGAATGCTTTTTTATATTTAGGTACTTTATATTGAAATTTATCATCAATAGTTGTATTACTCACTATCATTATTATTTTCAATAATATTGATAATCAATTACACCATTACATGAAAATACATATTTTTTGTGATATTTGACTAGCAGGTTAACCCGGCATGTTAACCCGGCAGGTTAACCCGACGTAGCAGGTTAACACCGCAGGTTAACCCGTCGTTGCTCGGGAACGAAACTTTTTATCAGCAACTCCCCGAGGCAAATGCATGGTACGAATAATTTGCGACGATAGTTGCTCATCAGAGGAGCAGATAAAATATGGTGGTAACCATGATACCAGGCTTCAAACACACCCACAAACAAGCAAAGTTTGTAGAATATTGTGTGGATTGTTGAATCCGTTAATATAGATGATCAATTCTGCCAATCATTTATATCATTGTTTCGTCCTATAATTATTATGATTTCTAGTATTTCCACTGCTCCAATTACTATCCATATTTTTCTTTATCTGCGTGCATTCTAAATCACATATCTGCAAATTTACTACTTAAATTAATATTTCACAGAATTTTTATATAATTCTCTGTATTTTATTTCCTGATTTCTGTTTTACTTTAATTTCAGTAAGTTTTCCAAGCTGACAGTGAAGCTAGACGCTAGATTGACTCAACACGTGAGTCAGTGGGTGGTGTTTTTCTCTAAACCGACCCGGTATCAGGTGTGGGCACCACTTGACACGCGTTGGTTCCGATTGCTAGTAAATCCCGGTCCCTGCAACTTGCAACCAATTCTTGACTCAAGGGTTCGACAAAATATTCAAGTGACTCAGAAGATGAGTCATTTGGGAGGTTATTTATGATGGTTAAAATTAACAAAACAAACGACCACTATAGACCCCCAGGAGCATANTCAAGTGACTCAGAAGATGAGTCATTTGGGAGGTTATTTATGATGGTTAAAATTAACAAAACAAACGACCACTAAAGACCCCCAGGAGCATACATATATTTTTTTACATTCCTAATTTTGTTTTAGCAGCAGCACCGACAGTCACCGAAAAGTCATCCGTAAGTTTGAGCTTTTCTCTCAATAAGTAAATTTTTTGTTAATGAAATAATGAAATGAATCGACTTTCATGATTAAAAATTTTCAAAACAATTTTTAATATTTTTTTACATTGATTTTCATTCATTCCGCGAAAATGACAGCTAAAATACAAAATATAGGAAATTTACAGCCAAAATACTAAAAAATTCTGCGAAATGTACAGCTAAGAAACACAAACTTCCATTAAATTTAGCGTCAAAGTGGCAAAGAGCTTGACAAAATGTACAGACAAACTAATAAAATAAATGCGTCACAACTCAATTGCCAACAACCTCTGGGAAGTTAGAAGTCAAATGGTATTAACCTCTGCAAAGTTTAGCGATCATTGCAAGAACCATGAGAAGTTAGACAAAGAGCTCACCCTGGGTGAGGACGGTACCCACTTCACTATTTATTTCATTTTTTGCTAGATAATAATTGCCTGTTGATGTGAACGAGCGTTTACGTACTCAAAAAATTCAAACACCACTATCAGCAGACTACAAAAACACAACTTCGTCCGACGATCGCCAAAGCGCAACTGGTGATTCCCTGCTGCTCCGACTCAACGGTTGAAAAAATCAGGCCCACATCGGTACTGGGTAGCAACGGTCATTATTCGAATTCCTCAAAGTTGACGCATACGCAAGGTCGAATTATCCAGGATGGCAGCCAATCGGGTTAGCTGTCGGGTTGAGGTACGAAGCTCGCTGGTATGTCGACTTCAATGGCAAACGAATGAAGCCAAACGATTAAAGCCCCCAGTGCCATATGTACTACAAGTTTGATGTAGCCCCATCGGGTACATGACCTCTTACAGTTTTTATGCTAATTATGAGGTGCAATTTTCAAAGCAGCATCCACAAAAGTGCTTCTCTTGAGCGTCAGATTCGGAGACGGATAGGACTAGAGGGTCAGCACTCCTCGCACAAAATTTTAGGTGCGCTTTCGCCAACTACTCTTCCCTCCTCTTACTGACCGCCGATGGCCGCCCATACGTATATCATTCAGTGTAGCTACCATTATCTCAAACATTGTAATTGTGCCAAGTTCATAAAAGCTTAGCAATTTGTGCGTTATGATCCAATTTCAGACAGTTGAGAGTCTATTAGCCATTGTGAATCGTCAATCCACGTTCATCTCTTTCTACACATGCATAGTATGCATGCCATGTAGAAAGGCGATATTGGACAAAGAGAATAAATAAATGAATAGTCTTTATGCCCAGCTAACCTACCGATGAATCTCGATAGATACCCATACACTTGTTCATACGATTCGGCATGAATATCCTCTATAAACTGAACCTCTAATTGAAAGGTTTTAACTGAATAACCGTTAAAATCTTATACGCCATGAATATACAGACAGGACCGCATGTCAACGATATGAGGGACTGCAATTGGCATCGGTCTGAAATATTCAACATCAATATTCTAGACCGACGTATATTCAGATAGGTGAAAATATTCCACGATTTTGGGCGAGTAAAGTGAGGGTTCAAAGCCATAGGAGTCGAAAATGGTATCATATTTCCTATACCAATTAGTAACAAATAGTTCCCCATTGCATTCGAATTACCAAGAACATTGACGATGCATATCACTTGCAATAGTTTCCGCGGGAGATTTTCTACTGGTATGCATGCAAGATAACGCCCTTTCGTAAGGGTTGTTCAATATGATAGAGCCAATCAGAAAATTATAAACATGTTTCAATTTAAGCTTGATAGCCTTGCTATAATGGAGAATACAACGTCGCAGTCAAAGAGTTTTTCACACTCCCACTCTCGGTCAACAGCAGCGTTACCGGTAGGTATAACAGGTATCTATCACACTGCCTCGGGCGCTCGCAAATGACCTATGTAACGGGGTTCCGTTCTACTGAGATAATTTACAGCTGCCTGGGAGTAACGGTGGTTCTCGCCTGACTGAGACAGCTGCGCATTTGCCGGACTTGCAGAACAGTAGCTCGTTGATACTAGACTAAAATTACAGAAAGTTGATAAACCAACCAAGACAAGGGATCTACTATTTTCCTGTTTAAAACAAGTGATTTTGGTGTAATATGTAATGGACTTTCAACAAATGCTTTCATAACTCCATTTGCTGGCATACAGGACAATATAAATGCTGGTACTAATTTGATCGAATGGACATGACCGATGACTCCATGGACCTTAAACTAATCCGTCACTATTCAACTGGGTATGTCGACTAACAGCCCTGTGATGAGCAAGACCTCTATCAGGTGCTAATTTTGAACTCGGAATCTCACTGAGAAATCGATCGAATTGCGATCGATTTTTATTGTCATCGATTTCCATCGAATTTAGATGCAGGTTATATACATAACCGAACAGCTTCAGTTTCAAGTTTTAATTAATCTTACTATCCTCACGTAACAATTTTTCTGACTTACTTTCAACTTCTGAATCACATTGAAGGCGATTTGGCTACTGCAGTTGTTATCATAAGTGGTTCAAGCTATGGCAGTAAATTTAATGAAAATATTTCTAAGGCAACTAATACAAGTTCAATATCTTCAACCTGTCAAAAAATCGAGTACCAACAGAAACAAAACATTCAACAAGAATCCATCTCAAGGTGACGTAAGAAATCTAACTCTGCTTTGTTTCTCATCACCTTTCTGAACACGCTACGAGTCTGTCTCGCAATTTTTCGAGTTCTATCAATGAACTTCTTATCTTTTGTTAGTGTTTTTAACAAGGAAATTGTTTAATATTTCGAGGACTTTCTTCAATTGCATATCCTTGAACAGCAGAAGATAACGCTTCCGTCCGACAGGTTCTTAACTCAAAAGTTCTGAAAAATTGCACTATTTTTTTCCAAATCAACACCCATTACTTATTTAGCGATTTGTTTACACTAAATTTTTCACTTGAAGATTTCGTATAGTCGGGGTCCCTTCCATTTACGCGTATAACCTTAAAAATTTATCGACTATTGAAAGTATTCCAATTAACTTTTTCTTAAACGTTTCTTTAAAATTTAAATATCAAAGATCTAGTGCTTCCTCCACGTGATTAATTGTTGCGAGTAAAAATTACCGTCAATGGGTTTTCTGTCAAAGTCTTCAATCTAATACGTCACTGGCAATTGATTTTCGTTTACGCTTATAACCCTTGAAAATCTCTCGACTATTGAAAACTCGCGACACTTGTTTAAATTTGTCGATCTTTGTAGAGTTCTATGCAATGCATACATATCCCCCAACAGTATATGACGGTCTAATGACTTTATACTGTTAACGCTTTTGTTTATATAATTCCGCTAGGAACTCTTTCAATCCTTCATCGACTATTGTGTATGCATCATACGCGTTTATTGAAGATACCGCGATTTTGTATAGCTATTATATGCTTCCACGATTTTGCCAAGAACGTCAATATATTTCGATGTTCTCTTCTCGGTTAAATGTTTGTAAATCTTAGTCTTGAGAGTTCGTATAACATTTACACTGGTTCATATTTAATGTCTGTTTCTGCTCAATGTCGAATATCGCTTTACACCAGGCATCTTAAACAAGAAAAACACATTTTCTTTTTTTAAATTATATTCCGTCATCGGAATTCACTAACTTCATTGTATGACTGGAGTCATTTAAATTTTTTCAACCGCTGGTACAATATCACAAGCCTGAAGTGTCTTCAGTGTGACTACGCATAAAAAGCCTGACAACATTTCCATGCCTATTCACAAGAATTTAATGTCCCTATTAAACTTCCCTAAATCTCACATGTAGGCAACGTCTAAACCCTGAAATGAACTGTTGTTGACAACGGCAAAAATTCACGGGATTTTTTTGGGTTGGATTATAAACAAAGTGTACGAGTCCATCTGACACTTCTGTCCGGAAAAACTGGCTGGATTGTTATAATCAGCGGATGTTCGATCTATTTTATAATTTAATTGATCGCTCAAACTTCGAAAAAATTGAATCTGTCGCTAACATATATGAATGTACCAGCTTACTCAGAAAAAAAATAATTTACATCTCGATGTATTGGGGTACTGATAATACATCAATTGATCGTACAGTGCATCTCCTGCTGTTGGAGAACAAACAGTGCTGTCATATTGTACATTTTTCCAAATTCAGGGATGATTTCAGTAATAGCTGTATCACCAGAGCGGATCTGGAATATTGTTCATATTGCATGCAAGAAATAAGAACACAAAGTTCGAGAACTATTTGGGTAATTGCCAGTAAAGTGGTGATACTGTTGTAAACATCAAAATTCCGAAGCTTGGACTTAAACATGAACTCAAAGATCCCCATGCGCTAGTGCAACCTCTAGTAGCGTATTTCGATACGATTCTTGAACCGAGTACAGAAAAGAACATTGAAAATGTTTTCCAAATAGGTACTTATTATTATAATAGAGAGGATAGAAAAGAAGATGTTTNCAAATAGGTACTTATTATTATAATAGAGTGGATAGAAAAGAAGATGTTTCCAAGCGAAGCATAGAAGATAGTAAAACTGCCGACTTGTAAGATTGGTAACAAGTCTCATTGATCACTTGCTGAGGGACTATAATGCGTACGTACTAAAAATTGAATTGTACCAGGATTTTGTGCTCACCTCTCAGACGAGACAAAGTTTGATTATTAACAAAAATGTGAAGTCCGCACCTGCGAATTTAATGAAGTAGAACGTAAAAGGCAAAATAATCCAGGGAAATTTGATGATGGGCAGGTGATTCAAGGGAACTATATTGTTGTTCTATCCTTACAGTGTAACTCCAGAATTAGTGAAAAACGCAAACTTCTGCCTTGCTACGCAGACAAAAGGGAGAAGTATGATTTCAATTTGTACTAAGGGATTGTGATAGTAAAAGTTCAATCTTGCTAGTATTCTTGCCAAATTGGGGGAAACATTCTTCTCAAATAAATTGATGTCTAAAGAAACAAGTACATATTCGGTTTACTTTTCTTCTACTCTTTTAACTTCATGTCGACCGCTTCAGACACTCCCGGCAGAAAACTGGCTAGTGGTTTCCGTGATTTTAAAATGGTCAAAACAGAGCTTGAAAAGCAGGGTCATTCCCGCGAAACAACTTTGCACGAAGAACGGATATTTCCCTTATGAATATTTTTCATGTGATGAGAAACATGGTGGAACTTCCCTTCCACCACGTGAGGATTTCTCCTCGCATTTGACCGGATCTAGTATTTAAAAGAGTGGTTATCGAGAGGCACAAAAAATGTTGGAGGCTGCTAGATGACAACTTTGCCCAATTACATGCGTCTATATTTAACAATTGATGTTAAATATAGACGCTATTGACTGAAGTCTTCGAAAAATTCAGAGGGTATTGACAGTGGCATATCACATCGATCCTGTCCATTTTGTTTTTTGCCAGGTTATTCATAGGCCAGAGCGCTTTATGCGAATAAGGAAGAATTTGACCTCATTACCGATTTTGATTTGTCAAGTAGACTTGCCCAAAATATACGAGGTGGTCTTGTAACTGTTGGCCATCAATTTACTGAGCTTAATAGCAAGCATTCGTCTAGTTTAAACCTCTTGAAACTTCCAAGTCTACAATATTCCTGGATACCAATAGCCTGTATGGGCATTGCCTCTCATCGAAACTTCATGTCGGTGAAATTATCAGCGATCATTGTCTTTGATCATTGATCATTGTTCTGGGCAGCATCTTAAATGCAGATACAGTCTAGACACTGAGTCAGCAGCCATGGTGTATTCACCCGAGAGGCGTCTATAAAAGGGCCTATCTTAAAAGGCGCGTCAGTCATGCTAGGACGATCATTCGTTAAACGCTGCTCCAGTGTATACTTGAATGTCGTGACAAGTCCCGAGTGTATCTCGCATTAATACATAAACTTGTGTTGAAGTACTGTATGTTGACTTGACAATAAGATAAGCTAAGGACCTGTGTCATCATTACCCCATTCTATAACAATAGACGATCAGGCGCCTGCGGAGAACCTATCTCAGATAAATACGTAGTCGAGAACTTAAAGTCGGCACGACCAGAAACAAGTCGTGACCTGACAATTGGCTCCCGAACTCCGCCTTAGTGCACCTGTTTTGAGGTGGTGTAGTGACGAGTCGAAGTGCGCGCTTGTTCTGTTAGGTCATTCGACTTGAATACGGATGGCACAGGTGACTATACCTATCATGGGTGCGTGGATACTTTGGTTCCTCATGAAGTCACCAGAAAAACCGACGATTTCCCACTCGTGCTCCACAGTCATACCATAACCAGTGACGATTTTCCCCACACACTCGAGAATTGGGAGAAAATTCAAAAAGTGGTGCGAATTTGGGGGTGCGGTTGGTCGATAGTCATTTAGGGCAGTGTGAAAAACTTTTGGCTCAAGAACTCTTGCAAGTCCTCGCTAGACACGGACAGAAAACAAAAAAGCTAAGAATAAGTCTGAGAAGGATTTGAACACACTTTTTGGCAATTCAATCTAAGGCAAGTATCTATACGATCCCAGAAACCGCGATAATAAAGTAAAATGGAATGCAAATGGAACCTACTTTCAACGCAAGATCGCGGATGCGCTGTCAAAATGCTGTTCCTCTATTGCTCTTGAATGGGCGATCACGGCGTCGAGAATGGAGCCTGTGAAATTTTATCACGATACGTATGCAGGGTTTTTAATTCTTCTCTAATCTATGATCAACTGAAACCAGCCTATGGTGATGGCCTGAAAATCGTTCATTCGGATACTTATCTACCTTGTTCGCTCTGTATTGCCATGACATTGAGAAAGAATTGGTCATAGAACCATTGAACAGTTTGATGGATTTCTCAAACTATCATGAACTGCATCCTTTGCATGACATGTCCAAAGACTCCAAGTTCGGGTTCTTGATGAACGAAACATGACATTTGAAGAGCAGGTTCTTGATGAACGAAAAGAAGTAAACTGCAAAAACCTGCAGAAACTCGATGAATGAAACTGGACATTTGAATCCCGTGGAAATCACATGCCTACAGCCCAAAACTTACTCTATTCGCCCACACATAGGTGAACTAAAGGCAGCAGCCAAAGGTGCGAATAAACACATCCAAGCAAAATTTATGCATGACAACTACAAGACAATTTAATAAAAAAGAGTCTTGTAGTTGTCTTCAAAACATTAAAAAGTCTTACAAAATAGTCTTCAATACATTGTATCAAACAGATGTTCGCTTGCAAACACGATGGATGAATAAAGACTGTCTGTCAAAGTTTGACATCAAGAGATAATATATCTCAAAAAATAAATAGCTTCAATATGGTCATCCTGACATTGAGGCATGTGTACCTGGTGAAACCCCTTGTGTGGCGCAGGCGATTTAAGAGCGATGAGTGTTGGACGCATGGACGTGTCCACTTTTATCACCCACTCGAACACCCAGCAGCCGCAGATTGGGATCGAAGGCGTCATGCTCATGTCTCGCTTCTGTTCATACGCGACTCGTGCATGGCACGCCGATGATATATGCATGGCCGCCTTGCAGCATAAATTAAAAAACCCTCGGGCGCAAATCGTTGAATTTATTGCCTCTGTCTCCCGTACTGACTATGTATAAACATTCATTCGATTGTTTATACTTATTCAGTAATTAAATTCGCGACATCAATTGGTAGAGAAAGAACAATCTATATATACATATATGCTGCTTTAGATTTACAGTAATTCAAAACTTATTGACTTATGACGTGAAATATGATCTTTTTCCAACATGCGTATCGATGAAGCTAAAGACCTGGGAATGATTGGTAACTTTAAGGAATATTAAGTTGAGTAGTTTTCTAATAGAATATCCTGAGAGTTGAGTTTCACAGTACACAAGTACTTTATAGACCCTGGGCTCGAATATACAAAAGTTAGATGGAGTCCAAATTTGTGCACTATAACTCAGTTATCAGTGAGGGTTTCAAAATCGAAAGAAGCTATAAAACGGTGATTCGGTTTTCATCCAATGGCAGTTTTTTTGTTTCCACAAAAAATCAGAATAATTTATGATAATTTTTGTGTTGATGAAAACACACAATGATATTGAAAATAATATTATATCATGTATTTATAGCTACATAATATAAAACAAATAAATTTCTATCGATTTGTACTCGCTTGCAATGTTCCTCGACAAATCCGCGCCCGTACAACCTCAGCAAAGGTGGCAATCTGACTGACTTTTGCAATGAGGTAGGTGACATATTCTGGACCACAGATCGTTTTCCGCTATCCTAAGGGCGATGTATGACTTCGAGATTTGAGCTTGATGTCGAGTTCATCGAATAACATGTATTTTGTATAACCTCCGCTCCTGAAATAAGTAACAGGCGATAAAATGGTTAATAAAACCCAAATTCACTGAACACGTCTTCAAATGAACAAACGCTCACAACTTTTTTTTAGAATCACGAACGAAACCAATTAAGAAAAGCCCTACAATGTTAAACCATTTCTTGCTGTGTGTAACCATTTACTGCACGCTTGAATAAACACGCAGGTAGGAATAGCATTTCAAGAAGGACACGAATTTACGCAAGAGGGCTCAACGTTCACACAAGGCGACGGAAATACAACACCGTAGTTTCTTCACACTTTTTATTCCTGGTTTAGAATTAAAGTAACAAAGAAACGCTACAGATAAACAAGTAAGAGAAGAGATCTAGACCAGTTATCACATCTATGTTTTAAATTTTTAAATTTAATTATCCGCAAAGCGTTTTGACGAAGGAAAGTACTCACACCGACGTAAGATTCACATTGTTGCAACAATGAACAATGGTTTATTTGAATGCCTCAATTGTTGACTTGTAAGAATCTAATAAATAAAATAAGATCATACAGCGAAGTGTAACTTTGAAAGAAATGCAGTACGGTGAGTGACGTATTTCAATAGCCTCCTTGCTCCAATAATGTGAAGTCTGGTGTTATGTGACTACTTACATGCGCCTGAATGCTTTAATAGCGCGGGATTAATTACTGAACACTTATGTTCGCTTATGAATTGCCTCCAAAGCGCTCGATTGACTTAGTAAATGACGAAATACATCAGTAGAAGCAACACTAAATGCCGTACAACATCAGCGAGGCAGCGACACAGGTCGTAATTTTAGCAACAATATAATTAATATTAACGCACGCGACACTTAAACTTAAAAAGCATGATACTTAAAAGCATGTTTAAAATGAATATATGATAGGACACGATCATTTAGTATCATCATTGATGATACTAAAATCAGCGACATAACTATCATCATGTAGGTAATAAACATGTATTGCAATAAATCGTTGTTAAAAATACTAAATTTTTCAAGTTATAGGCCGTAAAGACTGTATTTTATAGCACTCCGTATGTGCTAAAGTGACATCAATTATTATTGACGGATAGATTTCCAATTTGGTAAATATGATATAATATCAGAAGTTAAAGTAAACCCGTAATTAGTTGTAGAATTATAAAATAGCCATTCATTTGATTCATTGATATTTCATTCATGAAAATAACTAATAGAAAATCTGTATACATAAATGTAAAAGGTATTTTGTTTTAATTATTAACTTAATTATTCAATATATTGTCATAAACCACCATCAATCATGATTAATTAGATATAATAATCATTCAAATTGATTTTAAAACCAAATTATTACATTCATCACATTAACTTCAGATTATTTATTTAATTATTTGTCTTATGAAATTAATAATGTAACGGCGAATCATAGTTCTATGATTTATTGAGTTATTTTTCGATTACTCCAATTTTGTTTAAATTAATTACTTGAATTTCAGTATTATATCATGATAGAAATTTGTTTGATTATATTGATGAATTAATAATGATTCATCAATTTACGAATTGATAATGATTCATCAATGAACAATGATTTTCAAATTACTCTGAATTCATCAATTAAAATTTGCAATTCAGTGTTGAAGATCCAATTAATTTACATTTCTAAAACAACTAGGATTTTGACAAGTATTTCTAACTGTTTACTGATTGAACAGATACTTTAAACTTTTGTAACGAAGAGTTTGAACTGTTTGCATATATGACAAACAGTTTATGCTTATTCAAATTCTAACGGTTATTTTTAACAGTTTGAGAGACATGAAAACTTGATTGAAAAGAACAAAAACCTTGTTAAAATAACATTGTAAAATGATATATGAACAGTTTCAATAGTTCCTAAAGGTAATATTTAGTTTGTAAACAGTTAACGCCAACTGGTTAAGGGTAATAAACCCCAATCGTAACTGGTCCCATCGAAGGTACGTCGAAGCAATAACTGGGACCATTAAAGGCACGGAAAGGCACTAACTAGTCCCATTAAAGGTGCGTCCCATAGAGGTAGGTATGTCCCATTACCTATCCCCAGTTAGATG
>JALHKN010094052.1:0-10133 GCA_039513755.1 Hyalella sp. 3TK10
AAGACACTATAGAACACTTTCTCCTTGCGTGCGTGCAGTATGATCTTGAGCGACAAGCGATGGTCTCTAGTATGCGAGCCTTGGGTATTCCTCTCATGTCTGTGCGTGTGATTCTTGGTGGAGGCAATCAGCCCAGAAGAGTCCAGCACTCCATAATGCGAGTGACAGCTGCGTACCTCATTCAGACTGGCCGTCTGACTACCTTGTAGCCTTATATTATCTACAAGACTTGGTAGATTGTTTGGTATTGAGACAGTTGGAAGATTGTGGCTCTGCTGTGGTTCGCTAGTTTGTAGTGCCAGCAACCATGGTTCCTCTGAAATCATGCCAAATGAATGCCGGCGTGTGCACTTTGATCACCTAAATCGTGCCTTTACTAATGCTTTGCCTCCTTTTGCACATCACATTGCATCGCGGGAGAATTTGACAATCCGCTGAGGCAAAAACATCTGAGAAGAACTGAATGGAGCTGCAGAACAGATGATATGAGAGTCATCTTGAAAATTCTTGCTGGATCCAGGTGTTACAAGTGGCCATCTTGCTTCTTCTTCACTTTCAACCTGCCAACAACAACAACAACAAGTTGTGATCGCAAGTGTAAAGTAGCAGCAGAAGGCTTTCTTAACTTCCTTAAATTCGTTTAATGTAAGTTCTACATGGTTTTGATTGCGAAATTTGAGGTTTGAATGAAATGTAACTTGTTTCAACATATATCATAAGCAACCGAGATTAATTATGGTCTTGGATCACACATTTTGTGGAAAGCTTGCTGATCCACCTTGTTGAAAGAGTTCAGAATTCAAATGGTGAATTCTAGTTCAGAATTCAAATGGTGTACCTAGCAGGCTAGGACCGCTAGATGTTACAGAGCATACATAATATTTACGAAAAATTGAAAAGGTTTGAATGAAAAGGCCAGAGTTTTCTATAAATTATTTTAAAAATTGGCGTGAAATCTCTCAAGCGGTCTTCAGGTACCTGTTTTGTATAAAAAAATATAGGAATTTCTAATCCGCTCCAAAACCTGTACACTTGGGTCGTTTTCAGTCCAAAATGATTGCAGCGAGAGATTTTTGGTGAGTGACTTACAATGGAATTAATGGTGTTAGCCAATAACGAAACCACTATGGGTGAAAATAATTATCCGGAGTCTTACATGCATCAAGTCCAGATTGAAGAGAGGGTAATTTAAGATCAAGATATTGACATAGTTAGATGATTTAAAGAGGTCACCTTGACCTTGGTCCTTGGAGACTAAATCAATCTTCATTGGGGCTTAAATAATTAAGTAATGAGCTCGTGCCCAGGCTGTAAAGTGTTAGAAAAAATTCTGTGGATGTCTCTGTTTTCTTTATAATGCTGTGAATTTAAATTAACGACCAGGAAAGATAATGGTCACCAAAATGGTGGCAAACCCGATTTTTAAATTTCTTAACCAGTCAAAAATTTTGCCTGAGTACATGAGTCAGGAACCATAAATGACAAAATTTTCACACATACATATAATATTCAATGGAATTTTGAGGCAGCTCGGGAAATGATAAAAGGTTTAAAAATCTCATTTGCTTATCTAGTTTTAACCCGAAGGACAGATCTTCAGGTTTTTGAGCCGGTGCCACACCATTGCTCTAAGAAGCAAAACCCTAGCCCCATTGGTAAATGTACCTGAAGTTGAATTGAATTATTTGAGGTCATGAGAAATTATTCGAGGCATTTTACATAGATGCCAGCCTGAGGTTGGGGCAGCTTATTAAATATCAGAATAATGCTGATACACCAACCTAAAAGCATTTTAATATGGGTGACAGTCTTGGGACATGATTCAGTTTGATGGTGCAAGGTAATAGTATTGTTGCATAGAAGCTCAATTTATAGTGTTTTCTCTCGAAAATAGATGAGTAACCACGGCCATTATGACTATAAATTGGCATCCATACAATAAGAAGAAATGAAACCTTGCTCGCTATTCTGGCACACTTTCCAGTCTGTCTTTTAAGAAGCCCAAGCAGTTTTAATATAAATTTTAAAAATCTGAAAAATCCTGAAATTCAGTCTACATTTTATTTATTATAGTTCCCTAATAGTAAAGACCTCATGTGACTAAGCCTACGATTTAAATTGAATATGATCCCATCAGCACAATTTTACAGAAATTTTGGACATTTTTAGGTCATGTTCACTGATCTCAAAGGCACAGACTTGAGCCAAACTGTTAACTTTGGCCTTTGAGGTCAAGAAATTGAAATCCATATAATATTTTAATGAGCTTCCACCAAATATTTTGTAAATCTCAGGGACCAGACTTCCTTCTAGATGTGGCAGGCCTAATTGTAAATACATTTTCCATTGATATACGATTGTCACAGAGAAATTGTTGTATTGTTAATGCAGCATTTTGTGCACTCTGCCCCTGGGCTAAAATTTGGCCTTAGACTGCACAGCTTATAAACGTCTCCTGATTGTATGAAAACGTTAAAACCTATCTATATTACTAATTACTTTTGATTTAAGGTTCTTAAGACTTTTGACTTGGTCCTTAATTTCTAAAAGTTATTTCTTACATTTTTAAGTTAGAGTAAGATTGCTGATCAATGGAGAGTGATCCTGGAAGAAACTGTTTTTGGATTTAAACTGAAACAGCAAAGAACCAGCTTGTTGACATCTGTGCTGTGTAGTGCAGGACTTTTGTATTATTTATGTGTAGTTCACATCAATGCAATATAACTTGCAAATTTTATTTTTCCCAGTTGCAATGGAGAGTGATCAAAATAAAAGACGTAATTTTCACTTGCTTAGTGATAAACAAAAGAAGAGAAGAGTCACAGCTCACNATATTTTAATGAGCATCCACCAAATATTTTGTAAATCTTAGGGACCAGACCTTCTTCTAGATGTTGCAGGCCTAATTGTAAATACAGTTTCCATTGATATACTATTGTCACAGAGAAATTGTTGATGCAGCATTTTGTACACTCTGCCCCTAGGCTAAAATTTTGCCTTAGGCTGCACAGCTTATAAAACGTCTCCTGATTGTATAAAAACGATAAAACCTATCTATATTACTCATTACTTTTCACTTAAGGTTCTTAAGACTTTTAACTTGGTCCTTAATTTTTCAAAATTATTTCTTACATTTTTAAATTAAAGTAAGATTGCTAGATCAATGGAGAGTGATCCTGGAAGGAAATGTTTTTGGATTTAAACTGAAACAGCAAAGAGCCAGCTTGTTGACTTCTGTGCTGTGTAGTGCAGGACTTTCGTATTATTTACATTTAGTTCACATAAATGCGATATAACTTGCAGATTTTATTTTTCCCAGTTGCAATGGAGAGTGATCATAAGAAAAGACGTCTTTTTGCAATGGAGAGTGATCATAAGAAAAGACGTCCTTTTCACTTGCTCAGTGATAAAGTAAAGAAGAGAAGAGTCAAAGCTCACTTTTCAACAGAAAATTGAAGTGCAGATCATGAAGCTGAACAAGTTTTAAGTCGAACTGAAGCTCGACCTAGTTCAAGTGCAGTGAATTATCCAACCACAAATTCTGAAAGTGATACTTCATTTGCAACAGTATCTGGTCCAAGTAAAAAATCAATTGAATTGCATCCTCACATGTTAGAAAATTTTTTGGTGTATATTTTAATGAAACAAGCTGGCAGGTTGTGCCGAGGAATTGGTCATATAAGAAGAATAAGAAAATCTTCTGTTACTGGCCACGTTACGGAAATGTACAAGCACAGGCTAGATACTGCAGCCAAGTAGATGCCTCAAGTTGGCCTGCATTCCTTGTGATCATACTTGCTGATTCTTCAGGTATGTTCCTGTCAATAAGCAGATTATGTTACTTTCTTAATCCATTTTCATTCTAATTGAAGAAGGCATTTATGCTTTTAGTCTGAAAGTCTTACAATGAATATATGTTTTACGCTGCACGACCAAATTTTGTGCAGCGCAGTTAAATGTTATTGTGTTGAAGCTTACTGATCTCAAATGTTAGTTTTGCTTCAATTTTAATTGGCCAGTCAGATCATAGATGAAGTCACATGCAGTATTTAATGACAATTGCAATTTTTTTAAAGATTGTTCTTGAAATGTGCAAAATAATTCCTTCTTCGTCATGGTTTGCTCTATCATGATAGCTGCTGAATGTTAGAAATACTACTTGAATATTTATTTAATAGCTATTTATTGGATTGGATTAAGGGAAGTAATAGTGATCCTTCCATGCCATAGATTACTATTACTAACGACAAATTATCTAACAGATGATTACAAGAGAACAGAGACGAAGATGGTCCGGGTCGTGAACAGTCAGAGTGAAACTTCAGATTTTGAGACTTCAAGAGACATCCAAAATGTTGATATGTCAAGCATGGAAAGTTTTTGCTAATTTTAGAAACTTAGTTCAGTTATTCGCTTATATATAACCAAAGTATATCATGAATTAATGAACAAATTGTCTATGATCTGTTTCACAGTACCTTGGCAGTGTGATCATGAGTATCTAAATTTCACTGCATGAATTATTTTAAGAGTTGAAGTTAGGATTTAATATTTTTTCAGCTTGACTTGTCAGTGTTGGCAGCTGAATCCTTTAATCCAGGCGTATATGTTTCCTCTTCTACATTATGACCGTTTCTTTGTTACTTGAAATTTTTTAATTCTTGTATCAAGGATTCTGTTTGAATGTAGATTTCTGTCTGGAAGTTATCGGGTGTTGTTGTTCCTAGGGCCCTATCACGTCAAGAAGCTGGGTGTTGGTGGTGGTGTGCGGCGAGGTTGTTGCGTGTTCTGATGAGACGGAGATCTCAGGCGTGAAGGTTGGATTACAGTTTTTCCTATTTCCCTTTGGAACGCATTTGTTGTTGTTCGTGGCGCCGACGTCCACGTACGCTAGGAGGCGGCTCAGGTGGCGGCTCAGGTGGCGGACGTGGGAGGGCAGCTGGAAGAGGCGGGAGGAGGGGAGGGCATAAGCAGTTACAAAAGAGAAGAGGAAGTAAAAAATGTCGGGGGTGCCGAGATTTCCCGACACTTGAAGAAAAGTGGAGTATGCCTTCCGGCTCTCAAGGCACCGGCAAGAGGGCCTCTGCTGTTTGGCCCGACCCGCGATGCCCGCTGGAAACCCAGCCAGCTACGCAGGTCGGGGTACCCCCCACGACGCAGACGTAGCAGAGATCGGGAGCTCTGTTATCTGTTTCAGTGATTGTGTAGTTGAAGTGGGTGAAGGTGTGGTTTTTTGTAGAGCTGCGTTGAGAGTTCAGCTCCCGGAATAAGGCCTCCGTTTCCATGGAGAAATCAACCCAAAAGCTGCCCTTTTTCATTAGAGGTGTTTGTGAAGTTCATGCTAGTGTCTGATGTGGAGTGAAGTGCAATGATGATGGGAAAGTGGTCTGATGAGAGGTCTGTTTCCGCTCGCTAAGTTATCTTATGTGAGAGTGATGGAGAGCAGAGTGTTATGTTGGTGAGATGGGTCTGCATAGGACCTGATGTGGTCTGTGTGTTGGAGTGAGGGTGTTGTTGAGGATGGAGAGCAGGTCCAATTGCCTCTGATCTCCACACCTCTGGCAGTGATGTCTTGAGGTGCATGCCAGTCTGTGTTCTGCGTTGAGGTTGCATCTGAGGATTAAATCCCGGAGGCTGTTCAACGCCTGTAGTGTGGGTGTGTAGTGTGCCGGTAAGCCTGGTGAGTGTTCTGGAGATGTTGATGAGGGTGATGTGTTTTTGTGATGAGTTTGGCTTTGGATTGCTTGTAACTCTCTGTGTCTGTCTGCTGGGGTAGTGTTTTTATGTGCTGTATTTCCCCTAAGTGTGCTATGTTGTGTACTGTGTAGGTGTGAAGTGTAGCCTTTTTCAACTTCTTGATAGTTCTGATGGGAAATACATTCGAGACTGAGTTTCAGGACACCTTTCTGTTCAGCTAGTATGCTTGATCTCGCTATTCCTTCAGAGTGTGGGACGCCTAACCAGCAAGTGCATCTTGGGCCGACTTCCGCTGACGACAGTGTTTCATCCATTCCAAAAACGATAGCATGTAAGCATTGTTATCAGTGAATTTTAACTTTCTGTTCAATGAATCACAATGACTACTGTATGCCTTGAATTAGATTAAAATGTTATAGTGCAACACGAGAATGGCTGTTATTTTAATTTTCTGACAAGCCACTTTAATTATCACCATCTTATTTTAGTTCCTATTTGTTTATTCTCCACATTTTCTATTTTCTGACCTTGGTTCATTTATTCCTTTCCTTGAGACGAACTGAATTTTATAGCAGGTGAGGATGGGGCACATGCTGCGATGTCCTCGCTTACAGCATCAGCCTGTTGCAAGAGCTTCCGTCTCCAATCGTAAGTGGAGTTAGGTATTATCTTCCAGTAAATGAATTCACTGTAACTTCTTTTATCGGTAATAATCTAGCGAAACCATCTTCCTTGAAGTGATTTAGGGAGAGATCCATTCTGGGAATCCATTTCACTGTTCTAAATCCATCAGGAAGACCTAATAGAGAGCATTTCATAGCCTTACTATCTAATAAGCTAGACGTCTACTTCGATATGCGTGATTATTTCATTTCGGGTATTTACTTTTCACACGATCTTCTGTTACAACGTGTACTGGGTCTGCGTGATTCATATTCCTGATGGTAGATTTTATTTAGAACTTGTAACATCTTGCCAGCATAGGGTTGGGTCATCTTGCCAGCATAGCATAGTTGCCTGATCTTTTCGGGTAAATTTAAAAATCTATCTCCTCCTACAATTTACGAGCTACAACATCGAGACACATATCATTCGGTTCGTAATCCAAATATCTAGCGACTCTAGAAGCCCTTTTTTCGATTGTTCTTTTTCATTTTTTAGAATTTTTTTTCCATTTTTCTCCCCATTTTTCCAATTTTCCTTAGTTTTTACAATATATGATCCAAACAATAGACAAATTCGAAAAAAGCTTCTAGAGTCGCTAGATATTTGCTTTACAAATCAAATGATATGTGTCTCCATGTTGTAGCTTGAAAATTGTAGGAGATCGATTTTTAAGACGGAAATTTCAATTGTTCAGGAGAGGCAAATAACTGAAATAGTGTACAAAATAAGAAGTAAATGTTGGAAATAATTGATTGGGACTTGATCCCCGGCTTTTCTATAGCCTATTACTCGTAACAAAGGTACTATCATCTGCCAGAACACTCACTGTTGTCTTAGTATAATCATATCAAGAGAATATCAAGCATATTCTCTTTATTTAGGTCTATTTATATACACTATAATACGCCAGAAATTGTTCATTTTATATAAGTTAAAAATTTCTCAAAAAATAACTTTTCCACTTAGAGACTTCGGGTTTATTGCATTGGAAGCGTAGTAGAGTCCTCTACAGAATGACCGAAGAAAACAAAAAAAGTTTTTCTTTCAATTTCAGGGTAGACCCTCCCCTTAATCGTACACTAAGTAATGCTCATTAATTTATTTTTCAGATACGGGAGAGACGGTCATAATTTTGTATCGTTATTCGTGTGACAAGTATAAAGAACCAATGTAAAATCGTACTTTTTGTGTTATTCGTGTTCAGGTGGCGGTCTTAAAGAAGCAGGAAGATGAAACTCTTATGGACAGAATTCGTGGCATTTTGAAGAAACTTCTTAGAAAGGACCTCGCCGTGCAGTTCTCGTTCACTGATCTGAATTTTAAGCGTGAAAGAAACAATGTGTGCTTCAAAGAGTAGGGTACAGTATCTATTCAGTTTTAAAAAGTAAGTCAATGTTACAGTTACACTGGCTTGCATCTGAATACGTTCACTGTAAAAGTCTTTTCAGATTTAATACTTACGATAGTAATGTATGTCATGTATTTTCATAATTGTAAGCATCATATATAAAGAGTAGAATATGTATTGAAAACGCTGAGGATAGCAACGCTGGTAATCATGTCACTAACGTATGTCTATTGAATAAATCATTCACATGCTTGACTCATTTATGATTTGTTTTTGTATTGAAAGGACTTGAGCTCAAGCCACGTACCTTGTGTTAATTGTCGTAGTGAATATTAAATTGGGAATTAGTCCCAATTATCATGCAATAAATACACCAATAAATCGACTTCTTATGTCTGTATTCGGCAGGAACGCTTAACGAGACACACTTCTGCCAAACAAGCTGAGTAGCCGTTGAAAAAGTCGTTAAAGAAGTTTTGAAAAACGCCACCGACTAAAAAGGGAACTGCGGACGTCGACGAAGCGGGGACCCATCAGAAACCGTCTGAACAGCAGTAACAGCAGACATATTAGCAACCGTCGAAACAGCATAAACATCAGCAACCGTCTCTCATCAAGACGCTCATGATGAACCTAGCAATGAGGTTGCTTCTAATCCGGGACCCTCGCTGCTCGAAGAAAACGCTGCAGCACAAGATGTTAGCTCAGAAGATGGCGAGTGTGAAGCCTCATGGAGAATGAATCAACGCCTCATAAAGTATGAGAACATGTAAAGTAATTGCAGTGACGAGAATTTGATTGAACGGAGAACATAAAAATCGAATCACATTAATGTACATCTGAGGGTACACCCGAGTACTTCTTGAAAGGAAAATACATATTGTAATGGTCATGCTTAGCCCGTTTATTGAATACGCGGGTGGAAATTGTCATAACTGAATTTTAATTTGTATACACTACGGAAACGCTTCCTCGTGCTTATTAGAAGAAATCTTATCGCGTATGGTACCATAAAATTGTTAAATTCTTTCACTTGCTAGAAACAAACTTTGTTGTCAGATATCTCCAATTGTTTAGGTATTCTCCAGTCAATTGAACAGTTCGCACGTCAATCAAATGTTCATTAAACTGCTTATATTACCATTCTCGACAACATCTATACATATATTTTGGAATGCCACTTTGTGCGTTTGTTTTTTTGTTTGTCAGTGTGGTTGAAAACTGGTACCATGGATACCATCGTCGTGTTTTATTTGCTCCTCTGAACAATCTGAGACGATTGTTCTTCGCATCTCCACAATACCTTTCGTATCAGGATGCCCCCAAGATAATCTGGGATATCACCAATTTTCTGAAATTTGAAGTTTCGACGGATTGTTTTTTAGACACGGCGAAAAAATTAAAACCTGCCAGCTTGACCTGCTACTTCTCCCACGCATCCTCCCAATTGCAGCGCCAGGTTAACCTGCCAGTTCGTTATAAGTGTTCACTCCCTAATTTAAACGCCGAGTCTACTAAATTGTCAAGTTTAATCACATTAAGACTTGCTTGTTTATCCCTCGATGTAAGTATTGGGTCCCATTCGTTTGCATATTTATTCTCCAAGGCCTCCACAATAATTATATAGAGCTCCACTACGTAAATAGTGGAGCTATGTATAGAGTGGAGGTCGTGGGGCATTTTTTATGTTGGCCCAAAATTTAAACTCGACCACTAGAGGCCGGCGGGAAATCTGCGCAGTGGTCTCGCCAACCTCCGCAACCAGCGCCGCGACAGCGCGGTAACTCGCAGAGCTCGCCGCCCATGTCTCTCGCGCTAGCGCAGTCAGACTGCGAGTTTCGGCCTACTCAAAGGCCGAGAAGTACTGCGCTAATGTTGTTGGGACATCCCTGCCTATTTGACCCCGCTGGCCCGAGCGTTGGGGCAGGCATGCTCAGCGGAGGCTGGCGCTCCGGCTGCGGTAATTTTTGACTGGGAAGCGACGATTTTCAAAATACCCGGGATCTTAACCTAAAGACACTTTGAAATATACATGTCATCTTGCGGACAAATAATGTATGCTTAGCACCAAGAAGCATGACTCATACGATTCAAACCTTCAATCTTATGACAGGGTACTTCATTTTGTGTAAGCCAGTCGTCAGAACATGCAACGTGTCTCCAAAGATTTTTCTATCAATCCAAAATCTTTCTTCAAGATCACTCCAATTTGCCAGAACAGAATGTTAAGAAAAGATAGGAATGAATTCCAATTGTTTCAAAGATCGCCATAGAATGAAAAAGCCAGTCAAAATATTTAATATAGTCTTGGCTTTGATTACCGTTCTCTAGATTGTAGCCTGTAATGTTGATGTTATTATTCTCTAATTTTTTACGGAGCCTATACTGGGTGTTCTCTAACTCATGGTACAAACTTTGACAA
>JALHKN010095182.1:0-10269 GCA_039513755.1 Hyalella sp. 3TK10
TACAACCCTCACTGCTTCTAACACCATACTACAACCCTCACTGCTTCTAACACCATACTACAACCCTCACTGCTTCTAACACCATACTACAACCCTCACTGCTTCTAACACCATACTACAACCCTCAAGACTCATGTTACTGCCGAGACTCACCATCACAGACACGCTTCACCGAGAAAGCTTTTAGAAGACGCAGCTTTTGAATGGCCGCTGCATGGCAGTGCTGCCGCGCCCTGGAGACCCCGCGAGCACGAGAGGCAAACATTCGCTCCTTTATTCAGTTGTTATTACTGGGAGAGTTTTTCTGTGAACTTGCAGCGAAATGATTTATTTACAATGTTATTTAGTATCATTGTTTCATTTATAAATTTTATATGCAGTAGGAGAATGATTTGGGACAGGATTCCCGAAAAATAGTACGACCGTGGATTTCCACCAGCGAAATAGGAAATAGGACATTTTTTCAGCCGCAGACGTAAAGCTCTAAATTGAGAAAAAAATCTAAATACTAACGTCTATCGAATGTTCTACGATGGCCGCTGACCCGTCTATGATTGACAAGCTTTATTCATAATATTGGCTGGGATTGGCTCATGTATTTACGATATCTCACAATTTTTGATAATGATGCTTCTGGTCGTCTGGTTGTTGCAGGCTCCGTAATAGCTTTTGAAGCCTGAAGGCGTTCGTGTCCCGTCTGCAAACTTGGTTATTGACAGTCATTTTCTGACGGCCCCGGGCCTTCCGTCTGTGGAGCCTAAGCGCGGAAGCCTCACCATCGCACGATGAGATCTTGCATGTCGAGCTTGGGACTTTTGAAAAAATTCGGATGTCCTATGTAGAAAAGAGAACACGTACATTGTACGTTTTTCAGATTGTACTTTGTAGAAAGTATGAAAAGGCACACGTGCTTTGATGAGAACCTGTGTGACGCAGGTTCTTTTCATGCGGCTGGATTCTTACAAATTATTATCATGATTGTAAGTCTATATAAGTTGTATTCTGTGACATCTACGATTGTAAGCCCTAACTCCAACACTGAAAACTTGTGGGGCTTGGTACTTTATTCCAGCTCCAAAGTTCGTAAAGTTGTTTAAATTATCTTAAGTTTACGAAAGCCTTACCGTCCTACAACGAGCTCCAATGCTGCTCGTACACTAACCAATATTGTGACTTCTTTCATGATCGTCAGTTGTTAAAGTTTGAATTTCGAAATTACTGTTTTGAGTTTATCGTGAATTGAAGTTTCACATTAGTATGTGTTATGAATAAGCTGGAACAATGAATAGTTTGTGTTATTGGCTCGTGTATTTGTTGTATTATAATTGTTCAACAGATTCCAGGAACGCGTGGTTGCGTGGCTGATATTGGGGTTGAAATCCTCCATGAAGCCAATTCAACAGAAAAGCAGATCATGCGTAAAAAATCCGACTTATAGCAGGTAAATTTATATGGAGATCTTCAAGATCTAGAACGTGTTCATGACGATCTCTAGATACGGTGAAATATAGGAAAATGCAAATCGAATAAATAGTATTGATGTTCTTATGGCCGTTTGAACGTTACAAATTATGTAAATAACTTTAATTCAATTCGTTCTTCGTTTCAAACTTAATCAAGAAAAATCTACTATTCCTAAAAAAAACGTTGTTCATTTGCTGCCACCACGATCCCGCTACTGGAGACTCGATTACTCTCACTGTCATCGTAAGTTCTACGATGATCGAACATTTGGGTTCCACGTCTGCAATTAGCTTGCCGAATTCATTAAAGAATGTACAGCAAATTTTCGATGTAAAAAGTATCTTTTAGGATCAGGTCCCAGGTTCAGAAGCCATTATTTTTTCACTTTGAGTTTCTGGAGGTTGACTCCTCTCCGTGCTGCCTCCAGGCGAGCAAGATCCCCAATCCAATGATTGGCCGCTTCTCCACCAATGATAAGGCAGGAAATTAACCGGAAAACGGGCTTATATTCGCATTTACCTAGCAATTCTATTTGCATGCCAACCTGGCGTATCGTAGCTGGAGGAGATGAGCCTGAAATCAGTGCGAATATTACATCAAAGTGCAGCGATGCGTGCGGTTTGCAACTGCTACGAAATGCCTGGTTTTTATCGCAGTTCTCACTTTTACCGGGAGAGTCGAAATATTGAATCAATAATTGTTACATCTGTTAATTAATGAAGTGAATATCAAGAAAATTATTTTATTTATAGACGATTTTATAGATACATGGAAGTTTATCGATTTTAATGAGGATTTTATGTCGGGCGCGGAAGTAATTAGGTGGAGTTTACTCATCTTCCTCATCTTATGAAGTACTGCTGACCGCCTCTTCAGACGATCTAAGGTTTGAATTTCGTTATGTTCATGAGTGTCCCATGTATACTGAGAGTAATGCTTCCAATAATTTCCACCTTACAATAACGTATTTATTCTCATCTAACATTAATAAATCAACCTAGTCATAGCATTCAAAACATTAGTACATGCTAATCATTTTTTTACTAATCTAATTAGGGTAAACTTTGCCATTTTTTAAGTTTTTACTAACAAAATCAAATTTGAACGCATGAATTTGAATGTTTCAAAATTCATTTTAAATAATGAAATATCGAGAGCCTTCAATTTAATTAAATCAAAACCGTGGGAAAATATAGTGAATTACCACTCAAGTTTGATTAATATTGGTAAACTCTAAATTTTTAATTGAATTTATACTGCAACGAGGGAAATTCGGATTTCATGTAGTGATTTAATTTTAGATAATTTAAAGCTATCTTGCATTCATTGAAATGAGGCATACATTTTCAGAGCACCAATAAATTTACATTAGTTGGTCATAAAAGACATTATTTGAGTTTATTTGCAAAGAAAATTTCATCGCATAAACCATTCTAAACAATAGTTCTCTCAAGGCTTTGTATTTATTTATAAACTTATTGGTAATTAATGAAGGGCTCAAATTTTAACTCACAATTCATTTTAAGATCATGTATGCAGTTGTATGCAGGAGCAGACACAAAATGTATTTACAATATCGAGAATTTTCATTTAATTCTAGTCCCCGCGGAATTACTTCAGGAGCTAATCGTTATTTAATATCGTGAGAAAGGCAAGGCTTTATACAGAGTTTCATAATTAAACCACGATTATCAGAGACGAGTTTCACTGCCCCTAAAATATCGGGGTTTTCTTCAACTCATAGTACAATCTTTCTCCTTTTTGTAGCCTACTTAGAGGAAAAATTTAAAAATAATTTTTCGGTTTCATTTTGGTGATAAACAACAAAGAAAATTCATGACGAAATTTTGATCAACAATGAAGATACAGCAGACGCATTCTGCATACTCTGAAGTCTCAGGTAATCGAGGCAAACATTTGTCATGCTCAAGTATTGGAAGAAAATAAACTTTTAACTAAGGCGTTCAAATAAAATAACAAAGTTGGTTTCCCCGGAATGGCAGTGATCTCAGTGATTTGTTCGTGATTTAGTCTATAAAGGCTCACAAAAAAACGTTGATTAAAATTGCATTGAATAAGTCTAGAAGGTACACATAGTTAAAATAGGCACTTCGAGAATTATATTCCTCAATATTTTCATCATTTTACATATATATATATTTTCATTTTTCTGGCCGTATTAAAATCTCCGTTGGAGTTTGTTTTCGATATTCTAAAGCTTGTTTGCTTGCTGTGAAATTAGACATTTGACTGCACAAGGGATCGCATTTCCGATTCTAATCTATCTTAAAGAAAAACACTCATTAAGGAACATCAATTTTTTCCATACAAAACAAGAAAAGAAGTTTGTTCCGCCAGTAGGCAGTGTAATGCCACACCGACAACACCCTCCGCTGCAACCTACACACTAGTCGAATTACAGTGACACTGCAATCAAACATATGCTCATTGTACGCTGTGCTGTATTGCAGTCATGATGTGTTTCATTGTACGCTTTTCTGCAGCTGTGATGTGATTCATTGTACGCTCTGCTGTGCTGCAGCCGTGATGTGCTGCATTGTACGCTGTGCTGTGCTGCAGCCGTGATGTGCTTCATTGTACGATGTGCTGTATTGCAGTCGGGATGCGTTTCATTGTACGCTGTTCTGCAGCTGTGATGTGCTTCATTGTACGCTGTGCTGTGCTGCAGCCGTGATGTGCTTCATTGTACCCTGTTCTGCAGCCGTGATGTGCTTCAGTGTACGCTGTGCTGCAGCCGTGATGTGCTGCATTGTACGCTGTGCTGTGCTGCAGCCGTGATGTTCTTCATTGTACGCTGTGCTGTGCTGCAGCCGTGATGTGCTTCATTGTACGTTCTGCTGTGCTGCAGTCGTGATGTGCTTCATTGTACGCTGTGCTGCGGCATCTCCTTCTCTAATTCTTTTCTCGCTCCCATTTATTCCAGGTATGAGACGACCTCCATACATTTTCGCTAGGAAAGATAAACCACATGGAATGAAATGACGATCTCAATTTTCATTTTCATTTTGTGTTGCTTTACTTTGTTATCCCAAATTTGCCTCCCATCTGCAGGTATGGATATTAGTTCGTAAAAGTTATAGTCTCTCATCGTGGGCTACTAAAACTTGGGAAGGGGATTTAGGGTTGAAATATCTTGCATCAGAGATTGATGACCAGCTGGTAAATTATTCTACTAGTCTGAGCAATGGAATTAATAAACTTTGATGCCGAATTAGGTTGAATAGATACGTGTTTTGGATAATACAGAGCAGTGTTCCACTGGCATACGTTAAAACAAATGGAAAACATCTCATTAAAAACATCTCATTTAAAACACCTCATTTAAAACATCTCATTTAAAACATCTCATTTAAAACATCTCATTTAAAACATCTCATTTAAAACATCTCATTTAAAACATCTCATTAAAAACCATTCTATGATGAAAAGAAAATCGATTTCGTCGCCTGCTGTTTTTCTGAACTCATTTTTAAATTTGTATTTATCGAAAATAACTATATGAATATTTCGGAGAAAGGGTGGTAAGAAGGATTCTATTTGATTTTAAATTATATTTTATGAATCTTCTAATTGGTAACTTTTTTAATTGAAATTTCGTAGCTTGGGTGCTAAACAACTATCTTAAACATTGAAATAGGTCAACATACGCATACCGAAAAAATGTATTCAGTTAGCGCTTCAATTTTTGTAATCTTATTCGCAGATGCTTTATTGCATTTATCCTCAATTAACTTAGCATTTGTCTTTCAGAGGTTGGCTTTGTACCAAGGTCAACTTTCGACTTGAGGCTGAGCGTGGCAGGAGTTCAAGTGGCTGATGATTTGGAGGTAAGTAGCGAAAGTAAGGAAATGAAGAAAAATTAAAAAAAAAAATAATGTATGAACATTCCTTTAGGCAGTCAAATTCTAGGGCTTCTTTTAACATGCCAAAAAAAACAATATTAACGTTTCTTTCTTTCCAAAACAGAAGTTGAACGTCGGAATGTGGGTTAGACTCTAACAATTTTGGGAACGTTTCAGGTTTTTCTATCATGTGCACAATTATTAAAATCATTATCGATTTGGCCTAAAAAGTTTTAAGTGAATTGAATTTCCAGACGCGACTACCGAGGTCTCAGGGTTCACGGAAATTGCTGACGTTTGCAGCAGACCGAGTGAGAAAGAATGTATTTACTGACCTCAGCTCGTCAAAGCGTCTCATGCCCCTCACCAAAGAACAAGAAAAACCCATAGGATATCTAATGAAGCGACGCAAGCCTTCACAAGACTACCGTGAGACTGCAAGAACTGAGTATTTCACGACGCTTTTGTTCGAGGGAAGGTGTTCAGTACTGAGAAGAATGGATCGAAATCATTTGCGTCGTCACCTGAAGAAGATGATGGGGGAGGTGCATCAAAACTTGACTCGGGAGGCTCGCATCGTCTCGCTCAGTTGCCAACACAGACTCAAAATGAACGTTTCATTACCATTATTTAGAGGTGAACGGATACTATACAATGAATTGATGCTGTTTAGAGGCCGGAATTTTACTCTTGATGGAACAGAGATTGCGTTTCATGCTCTACTCTCTGACGGGAACAATTTAATAGTTGAGAAATCTGATCCTGCCAGCTATGGGCTTCAGAAACTTTATATTTCTTGCGTATTCATATTGTTCTGTTGCATTGTCGTTATTGTGTCTATGATATTCGCACGGTGTTACACTTTCATTAGACGATTGATCTTGAAACCTTCATTGTTGGATCTTTCTCGCTACAGCGAAGATGAAATCCCAAAATGCATGATAGACAATTTTGCAAAAACTGGCAAGGTGATGCAAGTTCCCAACATCTATGCTGTCCCAGGATTCTTGCACACTATCCATAAGAAGAAAGAGGCTGGTCAACAACAGAGTAAAGTCCATGATAGTTCAGAAGACGAAATCAGCAGTGACTGGTCTACTGAGGTAGAGTTCCCGAAATACCAAGAAGGAAGCGCCGCGACCTCTCACTTCAATAAACTGGATACGGACCCGAGCAAGGACTTGAAAAACTCAATTGAAACTGATAAGTTATTGAACTTCGCATTCAAGAAGGGTAACTCAAAGAGGAATTCTACGGGTTTGGTTCCTTTGTACCAGTGCCGCACGCTCAACTCGGATTACGAAACTGTGGCAATTGACAGTGAAGACGACAGCGATAATTCGATTTTTGAACCAATTTGCATTACACGAGTCACTGACGGACATGATGGAAGGCCTAAAATTGAAACTGACATGTAATTAAAATAGCTGTATCTTTTTATGAATATTTCTTCAACAAATTATCATCAGTATAACCATTCAAATCAACATACCATAAAACAACCGTGCTCAGGAAACTAATTTGCAACGTATTTTCAGTGTCATTTGCTCCGTTAACTCAGTGGGCTCTCACCGCAGTTCTTTCAGCAGTTCATATTCAAAAGCTGGATTCAACGCCCAAACTTTCGAAATATTCCACAACCAGCTCATATACATCAGCGTTTCTAAAGACCTATAGTTATAGAGTTCCCCGAACTTAAAATCGAATATTACATATAGTATATATATCCATTAAGTGTACTTTATATAACAATATATAGACATACAGCTGGCCATCCGGTGTTGTATATGTTCCAGTATTCCGTGGCTTATATATTGCAATCGAAAATAAATAAAAATAGATAATAAATCGTATCGTTTTCTTACGGAAGCATCAAGCACTCATTTAAAATTTATTTGAAATTAATTTACTTTGGAAATGTGCTTTTTACTTACTTTAACTTTTGGTTATGGCGTTTATTTGGCTTTGGCAATACACGTATTTAGATAGTGTTTGATCAAAGCAAATATATTGTCGTAATATAGCTTTAGCGGTAGATATATTTCGCAATAATTTTTCTCCATACAGTGTTGGATTTAAATGGATCTAGTTGAAAAGACAACGCCTTTAGATATTTTAGTTCTTCTTAAAACGTTTTTTATGCTGGATTGGATTGGAGTGTCTGTTGTGTTGCGAGTAATACTCGTAAAACTCTTCTAGAGTTTCATTCAACAGGAGTTCGATATCCTGAAACAAAATAATGGAAATATTAGAACATGTTAAAGTCAAGATGAAATGAATAAGTAAATGACGCGAGAGCTTAATACATTTATAATATTAAGCAAGCATACTCGTACTTACAAAAGATGAGGACATGCACAATCGCGCTACTGCATGCTAGAAATAAAGTATGAATTCATGCTACGATGCTGAACAAATTGCACAGAGCAGAACTACTCTAGAAATTTCAGGACATGCGGGTATGACATAGAGTTTATTCAGATTATCCGTTATGCGCACTTTATACATAAACCCCGCCTTCAACGAGAGAACGTCCGTGGTAATCAATGCATAATCAAGCATAGACGGTGCTCTAAATGGCTCCTGGAAGCGATGCCTCCGCCTAAGCGGTAAATCAGCGGAGAAAGAATAGCATTAGAAAGAAGGATTGATCGACGGTTGAGTTTGGCTGGACGGGTATGGACTTTTGGAATCCATTATGAGCTTAGAATTGTTAAGGTGTTTGGCCAAAAGAATCGAGTTCGTGGAAGTAGACAAGAACATTCAATTCATACAACGGAACACAAACACTTTTGAAAGCAGGCTGGAAATGTGGGTTGCTTTTCGGGATGAATGCATTCTACACTCAACATTCATCCAAACTTTTGAAGTAATATTCATTCATTCGCAGGTTGAATGCATTAATTATCCGACAAGTTTATTAATATTTGGAAGATATTAATACATTTCTTTGATTTATCATTTCATCAAAAAATTAATTGATCTCTTGAGTGAATTCATCTATAATATGACATACACGTTTCATTTTAGAAAACTATTAGCTGATTTCCTAAAATAATCCAATTGTGTAGTGATAATTGGTAGATTTAGTTAATATCTCGCATGAATAAATGAAGGCATTATAAGCGAATTAAGTTTGTTGACTGTGGTATATTTATCACAGGGTAATTTTAAATTAAAAAGGGTAAATTCAACGGTTAATCTAACGTCAACTTTAGTAGTTTTAACTCAAATGAAGCCTCACAAAATTGTACAGGAATAGTTTATCTGATGAAACTTTTACCGACCCAACTGATCCTGCTGAGAATTTCGTAGATTTAAGAATAGTTACTGATGAAGTGAAAAAAATACATGCCCTCAATTTTGCCTCCCGGTGTAATCATATAATATTCGAAACCATGGTTTTTCATAATCAATCGACTCAATATTTTATCTTCAATTACACCAATCATATTTACGTTCGAAATTTCTTGAATTTGAGCACCGCACCTTGCGCATTGCGGTGCAGTCGTAAATGCAAGTGCACATGCAAATGTTCTCATTGCACATCAGTGAAGAACAGCAATTTACGACCATAAAAATGCCTGATCTACGATCAAGTGATCCATTAACTCCCTTGATAGGCTTAAAAACTCTCGATGCCTTTTCTGAATCTCACCTGCGGTAAAAAACAGCTATTTTACTTCCAAGTGATGAAAATAGCCCCAAATTTGCCATGGTAGATTACATCGTTTCAGGGTAAAGCGTTTTACGCTCCACTAGCTTCGATCGCTGCGTGCATATTTGTGCGGGTATTGCTGATAAAATAACGTGTACCCGAGGGTCCCAGGTCAGTGGATGTCTCGCCTTCTCAACTCGGACGGATCGTCAGAGCCTCGCCCCTCGAGTCGATCAATCGTCAGTGAATAGATGCACCTGAGATGGTAGTCGAGATATCGTAACCTCAATTGGCTCAATCGTTGTGGGATTCCCTCATTTACTTAATTAGTCGTGGAAGTATAGCCTCATAAATTGAGCCAGTCGACCAAGAATGGCTACATTAAGCTCAGAGTCTCAGGGCTGTCACAAAATACACAACTGACCCAATTTTAAAATTCATAAGAAAGCTTCATATCCCTTAGAATGCGATTCGCTTTTAAACGATCAACGACTGTGCAGGTAAACTTGTTCATTCTAATCGTTCCAATCTTACTGAGAGTGTAAATTAACTGGCCTGTGAACGGTTAGGGTTAAGACCAAGGCTGTAAAAGTGGGGAAATATGAATGTTTAAAAAATACGTCAGAGAAAGAACTCACTTCACACTTTAATGGCGAGGTCTTTCGACATCTTCGGTTTTTTTCAGCGCCACTTAATATGCACTTCACCGATGCGCACATCTCTTCGTCACGATGCATTTCCTGTGCATTCATTCAACCCACAGATGCTCGCTATCAAGGATGAAGATAAGGCTTCATGACCTTGAAGGATAAATTGTAGCCTTGTAATAGTTAATTTATAACACAAATGGTAAATTTAGAAGGGTAAACTAAATAAATGAACTCTCGTTCTTAGATTCGCCATTCAGAGGTCACTGACAAAAACTTGATCATTGACAGGAATTTATAGCCACAGGATCTCATTATTTCGTGGCAATGATACGACAATGTGGGACCCTTGTTTCATGTAGTTATTAAGCTAAAAGTATTTTACAGAATTAGCTTAAAGAGTTTACATGAAAATATTGTAGCAGTTAATACTTGAGGGTTGTATTAATACTTCAGGGTTGAGATGAAATTTTTTCGAAATAGAAACTACATTTTACCTCAAAAACAAAACAAATAAACAAATAAATTACTAAAATTATGCTACGAATGATTGATCAAGAACGCCTGATCCTCGTTGCGAGTGTACTCTTTTTGTTACTCGATCATGACGGAAATCGAGCAGAAATAAAACCAAGAT
>JALHKN010095540.1:0-12350 GCA_039513755.1 Hyalella sp. 3TK10
CTTGTAAAGTGTGTGTCAGTAAATGTCAGTAAATGAAAGGTGAAGAAGTGATAAGTAACTTGAGATTCCAATTCAACTTTAGATTCCCAAGCTCTGCAAAACAATTTGAATAATTTACAAAGTAAACCTGTAATAAAATAATTGAAACCCTTTCACTTATTTTCTCAAATCATAGATGCTTTTACGAAACTTTGGTCGATTTTAAATACTCACAACCATCACGAAACAATTCGGCAAAAGTGATTTGCAATTTCCATTAGTGAAAACACACTGCAGGGGACTAAGACTAAAAGCATCATGCCCATCTTCAGCCGGACTCTGAAAATAACGATCTATATTTCCCTCTGTGCGACGATGGCGTTCATCTTCATCTTACCCGCGAACATGTTTACGAGCCTCAGAGTCCCAACAGAACTCAACAATAATTATGAGAGAGGGAGCGATGTTCAATACTTCTACACGAGCAAAACTCCACCTAATGACTCGACCACAGGAAATGATATTTACACGTGGATATCAAAATTTGTAAATGGTACGTCTTTAATCCTGTGCAGGAACGTAACTCGTTGTCGTACGCAGAGAACAAATTTTGTATAGTGGCATTCCTACCGCAATTGTAAGCCAGTCGAGCGGTAGAAGGTAAATAGTATCCCAGATACTATAAAATGAGCCTATCAAATTTAAGCCTGAAGAATAGTAGATTATACTTATACTGAAGATTAAAGAATGAGATGCTGGATTATTTTTTTCAACTATCCGTCCTTGGTGGATTTTTTCTCAAGTTTCAAAATATTTCATAAATTAACCGTGAATTGTTTTATTCCAAATTTGAATTCCAACAAAACATTTTCATCATTCCTAATAAATAAATGCTATGATGTACGTAGTCTTTGAAGTTATTCGGGAATAGAATTTTACTCAATGGCATAAAGATCAATACAACGAATCAATATTCTCCGCATGGGGCTCCTGACGACTTCCGATCCATGTGGACGGCACGAGTTCTAAGAAATGATTTGATAATTTTTATATTCGCCATTGATGGGATCACAGATTAAAACGTCCGTCCCACGATATTTTGTGTATGGATTAAAACTGTTTGATTTATTCTTAGATGATTTATCTTAAATGTAGTTCTATGAATAATTAGTACTTCAACCACAATTTTACTGCAGCTCGCTGTATGATCTGAAGAGGAAAAGTTATTTCTACATTATTTGTTTACGATGCACTTAATTGAGAAATACTCTATTTGTCTCTTTAGTGAAGATAGTTGCTCATTGCAGTATGTCTTGTTTCAAAGTCCATCCTCTCAATAAAGCCTGACATTTATCATGTACACATTAATACTCCTTTGAACAGTTAACACCCCGAAATTCATTTAAAGCGACGTACTTAAAATGCTTGTTTAACACGTCATAAATCTGTACTTTTCCTTCTTTACGCTTAATTAACAAATTTATTTCCTCGTATCTCAAATCCAGCATAAAGCAAGCTCGTCGCAGCCTAGTTTTATATCCCAATTAATCCTATGACGTTTACGAGAATCTGTTTACTAGAAAGAAAAGGAAGCTATGGGGGCTGTTCAGCTAGCTCTCCTGTTGAACTTTGCCAGCAGTTTTGTGAGTTGATTTTTATTCGCATCTTGTAACCTTAGGAAGGCTATAAATATCTCACCATACAGATACTACATAACACTCTCACTCACATGTATCATTCACATCCAAAACTTCCGAGTAATTTAATTCTAAGTATGAAATCAAATGGTTTAAGATGATACCAGGACTCATCAATCAAGTTCACAACCGTATCACAAACTGAAACAAAGGATATTAAAAGAATGAGTGCGCTATACAGGGCTTAGCAGTTCTATTGCTTCATCTATTCACACACTGATCAAGTTCAATAATTGTTGTCGACGTTCGAAACTTGTGAATGCAATCCTCTATTTTTACTAGTAATTGAACTTCTCTTCCGGAAGGGGAGCGTAATTGTGAATACTTAGACGGGTTCGGTGAATGATGAAGAAGACAGATTTGGTTTCTCGTTGAATATTTGCATTTTTTTATCCGTGGCCAATAACTGAGTTTGATCGAGTTTAGAATCTAATCCTGTTCACAAAATTAAGCCTAGTTTAAATGACCACACTAGCTAGCTAAGTTTATTATCTTTATTTTTATCACACAATAACCTAGATACTTTCTGTTTCAATATGTGTCCAACATTACAAATTAAAGAATTCGAGGTAAAAATAACGTCTAATAAAGACCCAAATAGATCAATTGTTTTTCTTGGGAAGGAGAGGATTAACTATTTATTAAATTTTTTATATATATGTGCAGGTAGCGTTTTGCAGCTAACAAGCAATGCCGTCGACAGCTTCGGTTACTCTGAGCCGAACTGTAGCATTGTCAGGTAAGTGCCTGCAATTGTTTTTTTTAAATAGTAAAGGAACAACTGTCAACCAGATTTGGGGTCAGTTGTCAGACGCCAATTTATTCGACATTCTATGGCACCGTAAATTTTTTCTCAGATTTATTAACAGCGAATGAAAAAATGCAAATGAAGGACTCTTGAATTTTGGAAAAAATATTTTGTCCTTTTTTTTTAGCTTTGTTTATCCCGTATGTTGTTTAAGCTTGGAACTTCAGACTATTGATCTTTTCTAGGTTCAAACTCTAGCAACCGAATATATCAGCCTGAGATTGAACAATGAAATATGTTCAACTTCACACATTACTTCAGATCAAGCCTAAAGTATTCACATTCATTATGGAATTAAACATTGTGCTCACACAATTTCAAAAGTTACATGTATTATTGACATATTAATTCAGATTGTTCCCAGAATATTGAAGCATTAATCCAGATGTGCAATAATTCAGATATTTCAAATGGTATTTAAGTGCATTCAGTTAAATATCTTATTTGCAGTTTTCGTCGCCTATCCATGCCCGCGACACCAGCGGAGACCCTGTGCTCAGACTACTCCCACAGAAGAGGGCCTCGGCAACAAGTATTTGTTTACACATACGCCTCGCCTGCTGACGGTGTCATGCAAGGTTCGTATATACGTGGGAGTAACCTCGACAGATATTACAAGCAATGTCATGCTTGCTATGTCTGGCTGTCATTTACGTCCATTGTGAATTTGAAGCAGCTACGGTGAACCAGTACCTGTCATATGGAGGACAATGCGCCGAGGCCAACCCTCAACAATGATTGGGATATTGCGAATCCATCAGTCAATAACCATTCAGTTTTTGAACAGCACATCCCCATTGCAGCAGCCCGTTATCTAAACCATTTTACTAAACTATGATAGTGTCTTGTCCAATGCGCAATATTCGCTTCCATAAACTCAATTTGATTATTTGCTGTATTTCAATATCATGAATTTAGAAACTCTACACGAACGGCTGAATATTTCAAAGTTTTGTTCACCGGGAGCGAGTAATTTCATTTACTCAACCTAGGCACATCAAACATATCAAAGCCTTCGTCAACATCACCTGTTACGTCAGCTGCAGAATGCTTGAACGACAAGTGAAATTTTAGTGAAGCCCAATATCTCAGAGGAGCTTTACCAAGTCGAATTCCAATGTCTGTGGAAATAAAGTATATTTTGTTCCTCAGGTTCANATGAAGAGGGATCAAGAGGTTGGTTCTTCACTTCTCTGGTAACATTTACAGTATGAAAATGCAATTCACTTGCAGAATTTATCCATAAATTCCCGGGCTTAGGCAAAACTCAGAAAGTTTAACCTCATGAACACATATTTAGCATTTTAAATCTACAATCTTCTTGGAAAATGTTTTATAATCTTCCAATTTTTCTTTCTTCTTCGATCGATAAAAAGGAGAATTATATATGTAAGAATAATTCAGATAAGATAGTGAAATTCTAAATAAGTCAGGGCGAGTACAAATTAAAATATGAAAAAATTCTGTCGGGACTCGATCACACCTTCATCAGTGCACCATTAACACCACGCTTCATTGATCAAAATTGTGCTCGGTGGTTTCAAAAACACGCCAAATACGGACAAATTTGTATCGTTCTCGAAACATCATTAACTTTTGTCACCATAATTACTAGAGTTAAGCTAAAACGGCAAATAACTCGGGTGTTCTTTGTTCTTTACATCCCCTAAAAGTTTTAATTTAATTGAAAAATAAATCAAACAAACAAAGCTTTCGAACAGTGCTGAGTAAATAATTCAAATTGAAGGACAATTGAATTTGCAGTAAATAATCTCAACTCAATTAAATTCAAAAGGGAGAGGGACTTGATGATGGTTCTGAATATAATCTCTTTCATCATCACTTATTCATTCGAAGTGATCTGTTTTGATTAACGATGCCAATCAAGCAACGCTCTGAGGTCAGACAGATGTTCATTCTTGATCTGTGATGGATTCATGTACAAAAACTTTAACGTTTGTCGTCCTTTTACTCTGATCTTTGATCTTTTACATTCCTATACTAATCTCTCGCGGATCAGGTCCTGAATGATAAAAAAATGTTGAAAGTGGTAGCATGTTCTACGACGATCGTAAATTACAAGTTATACGTCTGCGACTAGCTGGTTTAGTTTGAGGCCTGAACATGGATTTTCTAACGGATTTACGACATTGTCTTTATTTTTAAGCATTGGGGCAAAATGGCTGAAGTATCTTCATAAATCCTGAATTAATCCTTCTTCTTCATTCTATTAAATGAATGATTTACCCCTTTCATCCGTTAATAGGAAGTCGAAAATTCCATATTAAACCATTCGTGATCACAACAATAATGAAGTGTGAACAATAAACAGAGTGGCAGGTAGCAGTTTCTCGCAGCATGACAACCGTATTGTACCTACGCACTCAGGCATCCAATCTACCTGCTTTGCATCTTTGCATTAGACGCGCACTTAGTGTTCAACACGATGATGTTCGCCATTTAAATATTCATTATAATTACATTTTTTGTTTGTTCAAGCCATGATTCTTAGGTACCGGGTTCACGCTTAAGCTTTCATGAAAATATGATCGAAACGCAAAGAATTTGTGGGTTGATTTTATTCATTGATTTGCTGCATTTTCCCTTATACTGATGTAAAATTATTTGTCTATTCGCAGCGGCAGACTTGGTTTCCTAGCTTCTCGATTCGTCTGTACCACAACATTTCCCTGCACGACAGCTTCGGTCGTAGCTTCCTCTGCAAGCTTTTCCGCGCTCACGAAAGCATCGATCTGTGTGATGTGGCCACAATTCCTATACTCAGTAAGCTTTTCGTGCCAAGCCTTGCAGTGCTAAAGCATGTGGCCGAAACATGAGTGATGAAGAATATTTGCAAAAATACGGGTTTAAAGAGTGAGCAAATATAAATTGTTTTAACAATTTGGAGCATGGCTCTTTTAATTCATAGTTGTTGTAGTCTAATTATCTGTTGAAATGATTTTGAGAGCTGCATTAACATGTTGCTATGAACGCATCCATCACGAACAAAACAGAGCCGTCTTCATCCCTGCATTTATCAGCCAGGTGATCGTACAGGGCACTCCCACGAGCCAAAGTGAATAAGCTTCGTTTATTTACTATGTACGTCTTTATCAGGAAGCTTTATTTTCAGTCCTTCAAGTAGCAACTCAACTCAGACTAAAGACTAAAATTTACTGGGATGCTAAGACCAAGGCTTAAGACTGAGATCGAGATTGAGGCTCCTGGAAATAAAACGTACAAAAATGACCATCAAAAAACAACGTGATCATAAACATCGTGTTTGTAATTCTTACATCAAACCGAAACAATCAAAAAAACATTATCTAAATATTTAGACATACACTCGAACAAAAATACACAAAAGAAAAACATGTTTACAAACTATAAACATATCACATTGCACTATGCTCAACTAATTTCAACTTACACACTAACGTACCTTACGCATCGACGGCACATGCAAGACTAGCCTACGTTCGCTGGTTTGGTCTAAGCTCACTTTCGATTAGCTCTAAAACAAAAATGAAAATCACACAACTATTCATATCTTCTCCCTAACAACGTATCCAATTATTTTACCCGTCATTAATGTCACCAGGTGAGAAGATCATTTCATGTAGTCTTACATTGCTAATTAAAAGGGCAAGACACTCGGTGCCTATAAAATTTCTCTTCATTATAACGTTACCTGCTCTTCTAATTAGCCCGTGAGTCGATAAACTTGGCCTCTGAGGCCAACTGCATAGTGTATGTGCCCGCCTTATTTTCGGTCGGTGGAAGCAAAGCCTCGTGTAACGAGGCAACTTGTGCAGCAATCCTCAAATAATTAGTCGAGAAACCTCAGGGCAGCTTAGTGAATATTCACGGCACGAATTAGCTACATTCTGAGGCACAGTTGTGAGCTCCATGCGGTACCCTCTACAAAATCAACAGGCGGCCAATAAAGGGCCGTAGGTCGGCCGGTGCTGATATCCGGCTCTTAATTTTCACTAGGGAATACTTCTTGAAAGTTGTACTGGGGATCAATTTTAATGATCTAATTATGTTCTAGATATAAAATATCAACCCTTACTTTCAGTGAATTTTCAATGAAATTCGTCTGACGACGGAATTTCAGCGACAATTTTGTAATACGTTCTGCGGAACTTAGCTGAATTAATTTATCAATCTAGAGCACATTTAGCAATCTTTCAGTTTTTCAATTAGTTCTGAATCTTCAGTCTACTTTATTAAGATAGGCAGCAAAGAAAGTTATGGCGTTTTGTTTCTAGAGAGTCGCAAATGAGGAATTTGTGTTCTTATATAATTCTGAATACTACTGTGCCCTCTTACTTATCTCAATAACGAATTAACTTTGACTTTTGATTCCCATTATACAAATAGATGCTAACAGTACATTTTTAAATCATTAAACATGGAAATCTTCTGTTTAACTTAGATTTAAGTTCCTAACATACGTTTCAACTTTCATATGTATATTAAACCGGGATTTTTTACCAAAATGTACTGGCTGGACTATTTCACAAGTTTTTGACCTTAAATTAAAAAATTAAAGTCCCCGAGACTCGGATAATGGATGTCTTCGTCTCACAGAAGGCACTCCTTCAGTGGTGTGGTCATTGGCATCGCTGGGAGACCCCGATGTTGAATTATTTTTCGAGAGGCACATCGAAAAGTGAGTGTTTTTTATTGAAAGGTGAGTTATAAATAAGGAACAATAAATAAAAAGGAAGTTCTTATTGTTTCACAAATTTATATCCTGTCCAAATAGAGGTTCAAAAAGGGCCCATTTATATTCAAATAATATTATTAGAAAAAACTATCTGTTGAATCAAAGCTATTTGTTCAATAAATCGATTATTTGTCGAATTCAAATTCCTAATTTATTTTCTAGAGTGAATGATAACCGAGTTCTCCGAGATGAATTCAGAAATGCATTTTGTTTTCATTTAAGTTCATGTCATGAAATTAGATTAAGCATTTCAGATTAAGCACTCTCGGTGAAAGGAGTAAATATGTGTAATACTGAAGAAGTAACGTTAGTGCAGTGTACAACGGTGGAGTTATAAGCGCGAGTCAACGATTAAATTAGCACGAAACTCTGATGATTCATTAGAAAATAATATTCCAATTCATAGAATAATTACACCACACAAAACAATAATAAGAAAATGCACAAAATAATCTCGCCACACAAAACAGTAATATAAAAATGCCCCCAAAATGCTCCCGAAATAAATACGTCTGATGAAATACAGTAGTGAGCCAACCTGCCCTTTGCCGAGCACGACCAGCTCCCTCTTGAGCGGTCACACGCACGGTAAATCTTCTTGAGGAATCTATTTACTTTGCTCGCTTGGGACTATGCAAATAGCTGCAGGGAATAATTCACGTGTCAGATCCCTTGTCTCTATAAAATGCAATATCAAGGAAGACGCTCACACGAGCTCCATGTTTGCATGAATCACTCACTTCTAGAGCAATCAATGACAACAGGATTAAAGACTGCATCTGAATATATTACCGACAGGAAACCCACAACGGTGTTAAATACACAGTACGCTCGGGAATTGATAATCTTCGTTACAATGAACTCGTGGTCAGGAACATCTTTACATATGACATGAACATTTATTTGAACAAAATTTGCAACTATTCTAGAACTAGAAAATATTCCATTTGCCGAGAAAAGAGAGTCTAAAATACTATTGTCATTGCAGCGACATTTTTGTGGCCGAATTGAAGAAGTTGTATGGGATGCAGCAAGATCTTTATAGACACAATTTAAATGATATATGTGTTTCGATTTGAAATAATGTTCACTTGGCATAGTTGAAAAGCCTAGCAGTTGAACAAATAGAATATTAGAAGGACAGAACTGAAAACACTTTTGTTTACGAAGCCAATACATTCTTATGACTCAAGTGGAACAATTACTGTCTTGACGCTGCAATACTTATTCTAAAGATTGAATAATACAAAATGTTTAGCTGGCATCAGAATTTCATTTTCTTCAAACATAATTTAAAAACATTCCTCACGGCAAAAATGTTATAAAATCATTATGTAAAAATGTTTGCTTCTATACTGCCAGAATATTGATTCTAAGGACGGAATTAAGCAAATTTTTTGTTTCTTGATAGCAAAATAAATTCTAAGGATAAATCTCGAAAAATATCTTGTATATCTAGAATATTCAGAAAATATTTGTTTAACTTATATGATTTTCAGCTGGTATAGTCTTGAAAAATAATTTTAAAAGCATAACTGTCACACAGCAAAAATGTTATGAGAAAAAGTTTTAAACTTGAATACTAAATTTGACAGCTAGAATATTCTTAACACAGAATTTTAAAAGCATAACTGTTACAGGGCAAAAATATTCTAAGAAATAAGTTTTAAAATTGTATACTTTACAGCTAGAATATTCTTAGAACATAATTTTAAAAGCATAACTGTTACAGGGCAAAAATATTCTAAGAAAGAAGTTTTAAAATTGTATACTTTAAGCTAAAATATTCTTAGAGCAGAATTTCAAAAACATAACTGTTACAGGGCAAAAATATTCTAAGAAAGAAGTTTTAAAATTGTATACTTTACAGCTAAAATATTCTTAGAACAGAATTTTAAAAGCATAACTGTTACAGGGCAAAAATAATCTAAGAAAGAAGTATTAAAATTGTATACTTTAAAGCTAAAATATTCTGAGAACAGAATTTTTAAAGCATAACTATCACACAGCAAAATATTCTAAGAAATAAGTAAACAAATGCGTTTTTTCACAGCCGGATTCTGGCGCGTGAAGTGACTTGTGTGCTGGAGTGGTTTGAATCTCACAAGGCTGGTCACGTCATAAGGGATCATCCTAACCACAAATCTCTGATCATCCCGGGTGAGATCCTTCATTTCATAAATAACGTTAACTCTCACGTTACATAAATTTATTCATATAGCAACTATTGATCACAACCAAGATTTATTACGATGATACTTGCAACTAATTTAAAATATTTTGCACTAACTAAACTTATTGTAGAGCTACCTATGGCTTTTTATACAAATATTTAGTTCCTACACATAAAATTGAAGAGTTTAACTAAGCGTTTGTTGGATTATTCCGCCTTTCAAGGGCTGTGGGCAGTACGGAGTAGCCAGGCACGAAATGTGGCAGCCGCACGCCGCAGACTTTTGGAGTTTCAACGGCAAAACTTTTCACCCATAGAAAGTGCCTTGGAAACTTACATTTGGCCCGTCATTGAAGTACGTCGGCTGATATATGATGGGAAATTTGACTCGTAAAGTACGAGCACACGTGTATTATAGCTGCAAAAACGTCACTGGTAGAGATGAATATAGACAAAATTGGTCATTGCCCCGGAAGTTTTTAGTAATTTTCTAGAGTATATTTCAGGGTGTGCACTGTTATAACTTCGAATATTTAACTTTGTAACATAATGACGGCATCCATTCTGTGCGATGATCCCCGCATCATTTGGGATTCTTCGTGATCATTTTAGCTAAGAGCATTAGATTTGTTTGGAAACTTATCAAGAATCTGCGAGCTTACTTCTTTATTCAAACATGTGTATCACTGCTTTTTATAATAAATCATAATTTATTGATAAATCTATCATCTGAACAGAACAACGTGATTCAGCATGACTCGTACAACTGCAGGGCACACAACGGAAGTCAGCCTTTTTCAACCCGAAGAGTGGGCGGTGAATTCTGCGGCTGGGGCCCTCACAAAATGACCGAAAGAAACAATCTCTTAAATCGACTCTGCCCAAAGCAGTGCCGACCTGCCAATCACAGAGATTGGTTCTATTGTTGAGTTTACGCTTGTTTTGAAACTTCCTGCAGTTGGTTATCTTAGTTTCTTGCCCGTTAGCGTTTTAAATTTCTGGAGAACCCTAACGCAGCAATATTGCAAGTTTAATGTTTTCCGCTGAATGTTGCAATTCAAAACCTATTTTACATTATTCGAGGCTGTTTTTCAGACATTTTAGCTTGTTGGACTCATAAAGGCGTTTCGTAATAGATATAAATGAACAATCATAAGATGATGTGCTGTCGACTGAATAATTATCGAAGAGTATCGGCGTAAATCAAAAGCCTTAAATTGGTTCAAGTGTCTTCTAGCTCTAGTATTTCATATAAGAGTTGTCTTTGTGCTAACCAGCAACGTTCGAAAGATATTTTTTTTTCAATACGCTTGACTTACGTTAACTTCTCTGTAATAAAATCGTGGAATTGAAAACCTAATTGTCTGAAATAGCTTAGCGATTTTCTTGAAGATATCTAAATGATTTTATGCAAGCTTGATTAATCGTTACTCATCCCAAAAAATGAAAAGTTTGACTTTATTTCTATATCTGCATTATGTAGCGATTCAATAACTATGACATTGTTTATTCGTAGCGTTAGAAACCAGAATCACAACTGGTCTACCTATCGATAAGAAGACACGTATTCAATTGCAAATACATCTGAAATAAATAAAGTAGATAAATGTATTCCTGCATTCGTCTTACATAATTATAAAAACACGTTTCAAAACACTCCAAGTTTTTACATCGTTGTCAATAATTTGAAGAAATTAATTGAAACCAGGACGAAAAAAAATGCCTAAATTTAAAGTTCCCAGAATCGCTTGCTGACTATTGATACAAAAAGTAAGCGACCCAAATCAGGGGCTTGGATGCAATTCTCTGGGGAGCGCCGAAGAGTTTCTTGCCCGTGTTGGTGGTGCATGCGTTACTGGCCAGATCTTGGAACTCGTTTTTTCAAGCTGGATCCCATTTCTTTGATTTCCAATTATAGGATTGTTAGAGGCTTGTTCTGGTGCAAGAAATGGCGTTCACACAGAGTTTTCAAAGGGGCTTCCTCAAGCAGAAATAAATTGTCATCCATCGGTTCGTTGAATTTTATTTTAAATGAACAGGAAACTCGCGCACATTACTTGTTAATATAACGAAAATTCTAAATTATATATTTTTTCGACTTTACCATCTTGAATTTCATTCTAATATTTTTGCAAATTGTTATTATTTGTGTCACAGACAAATCGTCTTTCACACGTCNTAGAAGTAGCCAAGTAAAATCTTATTTCCAACTAATTTAGCCGTGTTACAGGCCGGTCATTCCCTACAAATTAAACTAAATCCATAATTTAAGAAGGACTGAGAACTAAGCCTCACAACGAACCAGGTGTTTACAGCCGCAACTCAACCATCTATAGCGTAAGTTTGAAATTTCATTTTATGCCTCTCACAATTGTCATGATTACCACTGCTCTTCAATGTTCATTCCTCACACTCGAATTATCACGAGTCTCTGCAATCACTCCTCACACTGGAATTATCATAGGTATCGGTAATCACTACTCATGCTGAAATTATCACAAGTCTCGTTAATCACTCCTCACACTGCAATTATCACTGGTCTCGGTAATCATGTCTCGGTAATCATGTCTCGCACTGCAATTATCACAAGTATCGGTAATCACCCCTCACACTGCAATTAACACAGGTCTCGGTAATCATGTCTCGCACTGCAACTATCCCAAGTCTCGTTAATCACCCCTCACACTTCAATTAACACAGCTCTCGGTAATCACACTCTACTCTAGAACTATAGCGAGTTTCGCGCTTGCATCGCTCGAGTTCTCGCCGCACAGAAGCTCCCGTGCAAACGTTGCCATTATCGCGAGGCTTTCCCTTGGACAGACAGGCGCGGTTATGTTTTCTTCCTCGAGTGAAGGGCACGGCAGACGGAAATTTACAATTGGCATCTTTCTTGAACTCCGTTTGAGCTCTGAGGAAATTACCTCTCGAGTCTATAGATTTAACACTCAGTGTGCA
>JALHKN010095644.1:0-12973 GCA_039513755.1 Hyalella sp. 3TK10
ATCCAGGAGTTATCAGCAACGTCAAGTGATTAAATGTAAATTTGAGCATAAATCATAAGATATTTTTCCGGTAATTTTCAACGAACAAACACATGAAAATTTGTTCCTAGAGCCAAAGATTTCAGTTGAATTCTCTGTTCCGAAAATAATCTGTAACTGTCGACTTTACTTGCTGCTAACTGAGGCCCAAAACTTGATTAGAGCTTTTGAGTTAAGCCAAAATAGGAAGAAAAGCTCAATAAATAGTTTTACCGAGCACAATTAACGTCAAAAAAATTATTTCCAATTCAAAACTCACCAACTGTACCAAAGTTCTTCATAAATGTTCACAATTTTCTAAGGATTTGAAGCCCATGCCAGCGCTCTCGTGCTCATCCGCATGTTGAGTTAGTAGAGCATTGTACGAAAAACTCTTGGAATCTGGGTACATAAAAGATTTCGCACGTCATGCATATGGGGGTCTTAAAAACGTATTATAGCAATACACGAGTATGATACACTTACAAATTACTAGGAATATTACCCCTCGCGGTCATCAAAGTATCTTCTTTACGCGATGCAATTTGGGACTTTTCCCAAAGGGTCAAGTTCCATAAGAAAGGAGCTAATGAATTTCGAAGATCTTCAGTTGACTTCCGGGAAGTGAAAAAGAATGCATCCTTCGCACATAGACAGAGATGATAATGACATTTTTAATGCCTCATTGACGGCCTGTATGATTTGGGAAGTGGTTGTAATGAGTAAACGGTATAGTATATTTTTCAAGCGTCAAGGATGAGAATTTTTTGCATCCTCTAACAATGGCCGTTTCAAATGAATGATAAAACAATCTCCAATTAATTAATTGAACAAAGCTTAATGATTTATGTTTTGTTCTTACTCGAATTTTTCATCTACAAAGCAATAACAATCATTTCTTTTCCAGTACCAACTGGGCTTCGCCACACGTGCGCAGACACATGCAGCGCCTCAACCAAGTTCGCGTTCGAAAGAGGTAAATAAATTAAACCTCCCTCCACGATTCTTTCACAGAAATGTCCATGTACCATGTTTGAAGTTCAGGAAATCAGCTAGGAGTTGAGCTAATGAATATCTGCCATCATTGTCTTTGCTGAAAAATCGTTGGTACAGTTGACCGCTTTAAAGGCACCTCCGCTTATTAGGAGTAGACGCTGATAATGACATACAGAACTAGTCCCCACTAGCATCAGACTTACGATTATAAGGAATCGTCGCAAAAAAAGGCTGAAAAGTCTTGGTCCAGATATGGTCTATATCAGCGAAGTTGACTGTATTTTCAGTGTTGGTACTTCATCTTTTTGTTGGAAGCTAGCTAGATTTTACTGTTATACGAACTAGGAAAACTCGAGCCAAAACCCCACGTCTTCATATTTTAGTAATTTATCAGCTTGATATAACCTTGAAAAAAGGGATAACTTGCTGTCAGAGTTCATCAAAGTTTTTCCAATCTATCAGCTTCCCAAAATGAAATAATATGAAATTAGTATGCACGTGATACGAGTGCACTAAAATTACCCATTGTTACACCATGATAGTGATGCATTTTAAACCAGCACTAGATACCAATGCGACTTACGTGTTTCACAACGTAAGTATCTCACAAAATTGTTATTCTACCTCTTCAATAATTCAGCACTATATCATAAAAATAATACTTTCTTTCGAAAAAAAACATGCAATTTGAACCTTTCCGTCATTTTTTTTAAAACAACGTTGATTGAAATACCTCCCGATACATCTCAGGCATGAGCTACGAGTACAACTACATCACCAAGACGGACATCGGCACGGACAGTCTAAGCGTCGGTGATCAGGCAAGGCTGGAGGTCACAGCGAAGGCAATCATCAGTGTTCTGGCGCCCTGCGAGTTTTCGCTGTTGGTACGTAAATTTAAATGTCCTTCTAATTTTATTTTCTACTTGATTTTGTCTCGTTGAGTAGCAAAATAAACTTTTATCTCGTTTTACATGAAATTTTTATTTTGTAAACTTATTAAGTTGTCATGTTTGTCAATGATGATTGTCAACTATATAAAAACGCGTTTCTTTCTGAAAAAATTTACGGTTTATTAGAATGTTATATTTAATGTCTTGTTTCGACACACTTCAAGACATTAGCAAATAATTAAGACAACTTTCACCGAAATGTAGGTGGTAACAGTTTATTTCAACATGCATTATTCAGGGCTTGATATTTCGTCTCCATAGATCAAAATTATACCCGCTCTATAGTCGAGCTTTCGTGTCTACTGTTAATAAAATGAAGATTTGCATGCACCCCATAAAGGTCACGCCATTGTTGTCACATGTTTATCAGCAAAATAAAAGCAATGTAAGTTATGTTCAGAGCGACGTTGAAACCTCAAAAGAATGAAAGACCAAATAAAGTAAATATTATTTTCAAACATGTATAATCAACAAAATAGGAAAAAAGTAAATTAAAATGCTTCACTCAGTAAATTCACACTTAAATTACAAATGAAAGCTTTACAAAATTGTTTAAATGCATACAATAAATCTTAAAAAAGCACTCGAGGGCTATTGGTTCAGAATTCAGTCTCGAAGGCCAGAGTAAAATGTAAAGGCTGATTATGATCAAGCATTTGTCTCTGGTCACCTGGAGGTCCAAGGATACAACTTCAGAATTTATCAAGGAGCACTGATTTAAAATGATAACATTCTTAATACTCACGTTTCTAACCTTGGCCAGCTGGAAGACGTGGTGCTCGAAGGATCTCAAAGTTCAGAATTCAGTTCCGAGCTCATGAAAAAGCCCCTGAGATTCGCATTCGACGACGGCCAAATTTCGACGATCTGCAGCGATGAAGACGAGCCTGCCTGGGTGACGAACTTCAAGAGAGGCGTCCTGATCGGCTTCCAAAACAACATGGACTCTTTCTCGACTCGAGAAAAGGTAGGAAGCAAATGATCAACCCTTCATGTTTATATGAACTTAAAATTAAGATATTAATACAAAGTTAATGAGTGGTCAAAGTTGTACGTACCGAGTTGTCCAGCAGGCATTAGGGCAAGTCACCCGAGAAGATCATGACAGGAAATAACAACAAGGCGCCAATATTAAAACGTCGAAGACACTACTAGTACACATAAGTTCCTCCTAGTGGCTTGAATATGTTGAAAAGGGATGAATTATTGATATGTGAGACTGTCGCTCCAAAAGTAATGACAGAAAAATGAAGAAAAATATGTCTTGAAAACAACCACATCATGAGCGAAATCAGGCCTGGAAAGCTTTGATATCATTCATCGCTGTCCGCCTCTTTTTCGTATTCTTAACGAAATTCTATTTCTCCATCGCAGTTCCAGTTTGTGAAAGAAGTTGGACTCTTTGGAGAATGCGATACGCGTTACGAATTTGATCGGGGTACAACCGACAGGACCATCATCAAACGCGTGTCAGAGAAGTGTCCTAACATCGCCGTCTCGTCTATTACCTCCTTACCAGCGGCAATCCAGAGAGTGCCTCTAGTGTCTTCCTATTTCGAGTGCTCGCAAACCATTGTTGCAGGAATAATCAACAAAGTAGAATGCAGCCACACGATGGAGTTGAGCCCAGTCTCACAGGGTGCAGGAGGTGCAACAGCATTTGTCACTTCGACGATCGATCTCCTAAAAGTGGTCCCAAGCGGACCCATCTCAGGTGAAATAATATTTTAAAATCATTTCTAGTTATACACCAGCTACAAATTATGGGTAGTTTCTACAAATACTGCCGCAATACTAGTTTAAAATTATCGCAGTTGGGATACTACTTACAAATTATCTCAGATTAAACATTTGTTATGATTATTGAGGTTCCTCAGGTAGAATGATTGCCACAAAGAAGCGCAGATGAAACTAGTGTTTCAGATTATCTGAGGGGAAACGTTCCTTACAAGATACATAATTAGAGTTACCCTCTTCTTTCCATTCAGATTATTCCATTTACGATATTGTTTTTTTATTATATTAAATTTCTCAATTACTAATAAATTAGAAATACATTTTCCCAATTTCAGAATTTCCCATGGTAAAGTCCTGCTTGAAGTTTGATGGAAGCGTCGACGAGGAGGCCATGGAAGGCAAAATTCGTTTTGTCGAATCAATTCTAGAAGAGCTGGACCAGTCCACGATACCTGTTGTGCAGTCTGCGGTGCCTGCTCTGTTTTCACGACTAGTCGAGAATTTGCGCGAGATGAACCAGAGGCAGCTCAGCATCCTGTACGAGGCCCATAGAGGTTCCCGCACATGGAGATTCCTTGTGGATGCCGCCCCCATGGTTGCCACCCCTGCCTCGATGTTGATAGTTCGAGACCTCATCGTCTCAGGCCAGATGACCAATGAAGAGGCCAAGACATGGTTCACCTCACTCGCTTTCATTCCTAGTCCCAAGGTTGAAATGTTCCGGCCATTGCCCGTAAGTAACAAATGTGACCTTTTCTTGAAAAAATTCTGGTGAATATTTGATTAAAAAGACCAATTTATAACGAGTCCACTTTGTCAAAAATTCCGCCTCACACACATATAATAAGCTCCCATAACTTAATTTAAAAAAAATACACAGGAAATCAAATAACTACACTAAATGTACTTCAGAGAAGAGATTTATTCAGAATTTAATTTTCGTGTCACTCAATATTAATGGTACTTTCACGACGTACTTGAAATTAAAAAAGAAGAACGGAGTGATACGTTTGCATTTTTAAAATTTATTGTTTGAAAAAATAGTGAAGAAAATATATGTAAAACATACATTCTGCTATAAATAATTGTTTGAGTCGAGCATTCGTCGTAGATGAATGATACATAGATTTAAGGCCACGTAGACCGGAGCCAAGTTATTCTCGTATTGTTTCTACTAACATATCCGTAGTGATTTCTGAAAGGAATTTAAAACTATTTTGGGAATTACTTTATTCGCCCTTGAAAAGTAGAAATATATTGTAGATAGAGATTCGAGTAACAAAATCCGAGAAGTTATTGATGATAGAGGTCTGATTCCATAGCCGAAATCACGCTAGTTCTGGACCCAAGACTGAAGGCTCTTGGCACGCGCACCGTCCAAGTTACTCTCTGTAATACGCGTTCGCGTTTGAACTTGCACGACTGCATCCCACCGTATCACACTGCCTTACGGTTAACCTTGAGTTATCCGAATCAAATTTTTGATTGAAATACGGTGTTGCCATGTTTTTTAACCGGACAAAGATTTAACATAAATTTAAAAAAGGATTCCAGATAGAGATATATGTAGGCATAAATATGCATTGATAATAGCTGCACAAGATTTTGAGTCTAGATGCAGACTCGGTGACGCCAGACTGGGTGCTCAAACTGTGTGACCTTAAACCATAGATGAGCTGAAATTCCACATGAAGACTCAATCGCAGAAAGCTTAAACTTTGAGTCTCACCTCCTGACATTCCATCCAACAGGCTCTCATGGCACAGCGATTCTCCAAGGAAGCTCTGTTGGGAGTGTCTGCCATGGTAAACACATACTGTAAGATGGATACGTCTTGTGCAGAGACAAGCGAAGTAAAAGAAGTATTGTCCGTCTTTGAGTTTCAACTAGGAAGCGCGTGCAGAAGCACAAGCTTCGAAGAGAAGGAAAAGATCCTGGTTACACTCAAAGCCTTAGGAAACGCTGGCCACTGGATGAATTCGGGTATCGTCGAAAACTGTTTCATTGAAGAAGATAACCCAGCTGAGATCCGAGTTGCCGCTCTGGAGGCGTGGCGTAAAGCCCCTTGCACATACGACAGATCTGGGCTTATGCGCGTCTACGAGAACGGTCGTGCAGATTCTGAAATACGAATTGCAGCGTACTTGTCCCTGATGGCGTGCCCTACGCAGGACCTCATCCATACCATCAAAGACAGGCTTGGTTCAGAAAGTGTAAACCAAGTTGGTTCCTTCGTATGGACTCATTTGATCAATCTTCAGGAGTCAGCCTCGCACGAGAAACAATGGATAAGGAAACTTGTTGGAGAAGAAATGCTGGTGAACAAATTCAACTCGAGTGGCTTGAAATTGTCTAGAAATTTTGAATCTTCTTTCTACATGGACGAGTCCGGTTATGGAGCCACTGTCGACAGCAACGTCATTTTCTCGAGCAGTTCATTCCTTCCAAGATCTGCAATGCTAAATTTCACTTTGGATCTCTTCGGGGAATCAATCAACATGTTTGAAATCGGAGGGCGCGTTGAAGGCTTCGAAATCTTTGCAGAAAAATTCTTTGGCCCAAATGGCTATTATCCCGAAGAAACGGTGGAAGCGATCCTAAAAAATCTCAGACAAAGTCAAAATGGACGTGAGACAACAATTGAGCAAATGCTGGATGTTACAACGAGCGAGCCCGAAGGGTCTTACTACCTACGCGTTCTAGGAAATGATGTCAAATACCAACACTTCCGGGGAATCGAGAATTTCTTCGAGAAGAAGCCCGACTTTGACTTGCTTCAAATGCTGCTTGACTTTGCAAAACACGGCCAGATAGATTATACGAAATCTTACAAGCTGATGGAAACGGAACTCACCTACGCGACGATTTCTGGTCTACCTATTACATTGAGGCTGAACAGCACTGCAACTCTTGGTCTGAGGATGGACGGCAACTTTGCGATGACATCTTTCCGAGACCTTAATGTTGATGGCCACATCTTTCCATCTGCTGCAGTCCAAGTTGACGCTACAGTTCTGGTCGACGCCCACGTCTCTAAATACGGACTCAGAGTGACGTCCAACATTCATTCGTCCGCTACGCTGGACGGACGAGTGCACATCAAAGGAGGAGAAATCGTCGACATTTCTCTGAAAATGCCTCAAGAAAAAATTGAACTGTTCAGTGCCCACGCTGAAAAGGTTTACATTAGGAATGACAGAGAAGTTATTGCAGAAAATTTACCTCAGAATGGGATTCAGAAGAAGTGCACTCCGACGTCTTCACTACTTGGATTACAGCTCTGCACGGAACTCTCAATGCAAGATGGATCAGTAGACGGAAAAATCTTTATAGAAAAGACTGATTCACACAGTGAATACCTTTTCCGTTACCTGAACGCTCAAAACAGTGTGTCATTCATTATCGACACTCCAGGTTCAAGCATTGACAGAAAATTTAATTTCGTTGCAAGTAGAGAGGATGATCAGGTTCGAATAGACATTTACAGCCCTTGGAAAGTATTCACAGCCACTGGTAAGAGAGTGGGGGGAAATTCTGGAAGAGTGTATGAGTTGAACGTCGATGCCGGCAACAATCACAAGTATCAAGTTTCAGTCGGATACTCAAGTAGTCGACAGGGATCAACCACTAAGTACGAACCTATCTTCGTCATTACAGCTCAGTCTGAAGTCTTGAACGAGTTCAGGGGATTTTTCGAAACTGACCCTGAAAATCACGCCATCAACACCGACTTGCAGAATTCTGGACTGTTTGAATTCGTCTTCTCATGTGAGTGCATACATTTAAGCAGGAGTCGCAACATTAGAGTTCCCGTAAATCGTATAATCTCTGCTACTAGAATCGCCGTATTAAAATTAAGTTTAGTTTTTGAGTTGTATACCAAATAATAATCTGCAGTGCAGACAGTAAAATTTGTCCTTTAATTAAATAAAATTTTCTTCTTGCAGTCAACTCGGCGCTTACCAACGATGCTTCGAACTTCAACTTCAACCTGGTATCGATGCCTTTAACCACTAAAGTCTCAGGCAACATCAACACGGAAGACGGTTTCTCATGCAAACTTGACATGAAGTATGCAGTAATGCGCGGGCAGGAACACACTTTCAGCAAGTTGATGAGGATCAACAAAGTAATTCGAGACGGTAGCAAAACCTACAGTTATGGATTCTCAATGATTTCTACCCAGTTTCCGAAACTGGCCCTCCATACGAAAGCAAGATACCACGAAGCCCCTGGGCGCGTTGAATCATCACTGTCAGTAAATTATGGCTCTGACGCCTTCGTTCTTGACGTTGATAAGGTTATAACTTACTCATTTGACGAAGCAAACAAGAACTTTGAATACCGAACGACCGTAATCAGCCCAACTTACGATATCAATACGCTAATCTCAGAAAAAATCATCCTCCGACGAAACTATTTCTTGAGAGATTCTCAGATCAAATTGTCATCAACCATCAGTTTAGAGAACAAGGTTGAACTCGGGTTCAGCGATATTGATGGATTCGCTCGATTCAATTGCAAATGGGGAACACTCGACATCGGTAACGAAATCAGTTACACTAAAGTTGCCAGCAATCATTACACTGCTCAGGTAAGCAAATCATGGGGGGAAAAATATGATTGATATAATAATTTTTTAGTTCAAGTTCAACGAAAGTCAAAATTTTAGAAAATTCGCATTTCAGTCGTAAAAATAACCTAGTAATTTCAGTTTTTGCATTTTTTCCCTAATTTTTGCGTCTATTGTCATTTCAATTGAGCTTTGTGTCAAAGCTGAGGTTGGTTGAGACATCGCAGCCATTGAGAAGCAAATTCATGATATATATTTGTTTTTCTTCAGTTATTGCTTGAAAAAAATTGATAGGCTTCAGGGCTTGAGCTTACTCGACAATCTAGCAGCTAGCAATCTGGAATTTTTTCTGTAAAATTACAGAAATTCGAATAACTCTGAAGAGCTTGGCCATTACTTTCCATCCACTTGAAGATATGCCATGATTCAGATTATTTTTTTACTATATATGAATTATGACTTTATGTAATATCAACAATACCGTTCCTAATTTCGACGTAAACAGGTACTTGGTCGCTTCAACTTGGTACAATGGAACTTGGACGCAACCTTCCGTGACACATCGGTTCAAGGGCAGTCGATACATCATGTCCTGGGGGCGAAGTTCAGCTTTGAAGATCTCTCTGGGAACTTAGATGCTGTCCTCTCAGCTGACGGTCAGCGCGCAATATTCGACGGCAAAATTACGGTCCCTGGAGCGGCGCCGTACTATGCAAAGCTGGCAGCGACTAAAACATCGCTCGAAATTAACACCAATGATCTTATTCTAGAGGCCAAGGTAAGAATACATCACTTAACGGGTGCTTATCTATAAGTAAATATATTTTCAACCTCAATAGGCATCGAAGAATATTGCAAAAAGAATGACGGAATGACATATGTGTATTGGAATACATTGCTTTCGAAAGGAAAGGATTAATTATTTGCGTTATATACGCCAAGAAAGTATTTTGAAATCATCGAGCTTCTGAGATTTAAGAACGAAAGACTAATTCAGCACCGAGTATTGTTTTCGACACGATCTGAAGGAAAACAATATCCTATGTTCAGTATATGATGTCTAGTTTATTCCAAAAATCAATTGAAGCTTTTTGCGTGCAAGTTCAAGCTTTTGGGAAGAGCAATACTTGTCTACAAATAATTTTAATTTCGATCAACACAGATTGTTCCTGAAGGAGAGACCAAGTCAGTGTCAGTGACCGGTGTTTGGAATGAAAGAGACCTGCAGATGTCAGGCGCTCTCACGCCCACCTCTGCCTCTGGAAGTTTCAAGTAAGAATATTTTCAGTAACTTGAACAATAGAAATTTAGATAAATTTTGAGAAATTTAGGACCACCATTGGACAGGAGCCACTACCGTGCCAAAACATTTTTTTCAAGGGCGAGCAGAACTAAAATTAAAATGAGGTAAACTAATCCTAGGTTACTACGTTTCTAGTCTATAACTCGCACAAAAAAAAGTTTTAAATTTCAACTGATGCACTTTGCTCCGCAGGTTTGGTCACATTGAGAAAAGTTTCCTTGGAGCACTAGAAGCCAACGGCTTGAAACTGGCAGTTCATCTCGATTCCATTAGAGTGATAACGGGAAAAATCAACTACTCCGCAGGCAAGGATATCCAATTTTTGGCCTCTTTGGAGACTCCTTTCGAGCTTTACGAGAAAAATGCACTAGTTTTTTCATTCAGAAGACAAACCAAGAACGAATTTGATAGCAGCATGAGCCTTACGACTATGAACAAAGAAGTGGCCGCATTCGAAGCAAGCGGTCAAATAGCGAGCAACAGCCAAAAAAGCAAGGTCGAATTTGAAGCTTCCCTGAAAGGCGATGAGACAATCTTTGGAGCTGAACGTCTCCATTTCCAGCTAAATCACAGCAGAACGGGATTCAATGTTGACAGTTTTTTGCGCGGAACAGTTGACGGAGAAGAATTGCTGTCTGGAAGCACGAAGACCTCGTTTGCCAGGGATATTCGAACAATTGAAGCAAAGCTGGTGACTCCTTTCACTGACGACCTATCAATCGATGTGCTCCACGTCGTCAGCCATAGTAACAAGATTGAAATACAATATGGCGACCTAAATGCAGTCTTCCAATATGAAATTAAAAATGTATCAGCTGAAAATGGTTTCCAGTTTAATTTATATACGAAACCATTCTTCGGCGAGTCTCTGACATTGGTTGCTAACATTAGAAGTGATCATTCTACCAATAATATCGACGTTGAAGTTAAACATGGCACATCAGTGATGAAAATGTTGGTCACCACGGAGTTGAAGATAGAACAAAGGAATATCAACACCATTGGCAACGTAAGAATCATCCTCCCCAACAGATCTCCGATCACAGGTTCGGCTTCAGTGACCGTCCGCGAAGAAACTGAATGGGAAACTGAATTCGAATTCACTCGATTTTGGAGGTCCAGCGGTTCTGTAAAGGGGCACTTCATCAAAACCGGAAATCCAGGAAAATTCACATTTTCAGGATCTCTCGCTACTCCGGACACTCGAGGAACAATCGAGACAAGAATGGCAGTCCGTCCTAACAGCATCGATGCCAATATAAAATTTTCGTTGAATGAAATTAAAAGGGAAGCGTCCATCAACGGCTTCTACGATCTTCAGCAGTGGAAGTGTAAGCTTCGAGGCTCGTGGTCTTCAAGTGAATCCGATGGATTTAAATTTGGTGTGGATCATGAAAAAATTGGGAACAACTACGTCACCAGTTGCAAGATAAGAGGAAAGAGTTTGGAATACAACATTAATCACGAATTTCGTTTGACAGATAAACTCAATTGGGTCAACAGGATAGTGATAAACGACAGCGAACTTTTCAATAAAATGGCATCCACGGAACAGACCTACTCACACAACTTCGACTGGAAACTAGGAAGCAAGTTCATTCGCGGACAAGGCTCATTTGGAATGGAACTCCAAAACGACGTTTCTATCCTCGGCGACTTGAAGTTGTCATCAAGCTGGACGAAGGACATGGAGTCAAAGTTCAAGTACGGAAGTGATGGCTCCGTCTACACGCCAGAAATCATGATCAAATACGGTGACAATTCTCCGATTACAATTAAAGCAGTATGTACTTGTCTACCTGAAGAATGTTCTATTCACTTTGATGTTGAAAGTGGGAGCTGGGAAAATATTTCGTTTGAAGGAGTTTACAAAAAGTCATCACCCCGTAATCTCAAAATTTCTTTTACAAAAGGGTCCAAGACAACGACAATCGATTTGATGGGAGAAAAAAGCTCATCTGGAATTCGTGGTAGTGTACAAGTTGCATCAGACTACATGCCTTTCCCTCTCAAGGTTGAAGGTGGTTTGACCAAGGGATCGGAACAGACTGAGATAACGGTCACCGTTCAGACTCGAAGATTGAACGAAGGAAAATTGACTTTCTCTAAACTGACAGCACGAGATGGTTTGGCCACTTTGGAACTGGACGTTCCATGCATTAACTTCAACAAATTAAAACTTCAACTTGATTACGATTTCACTCCTGTTACCTGTAATGCGCACATTTCCGGTGAAGTCAACAACAAGAAGATCGATTTCAGGAGCAAGCTCACTAAGAATAGTTTTGAATTTAATTCGTCCGTGCTTTCTGTGACCAACGCATTCAATGCTGCTTGGAATTTCAGGAGGCATACAGGATTTATTTCCGTAACAAACTTATTCACGAGTACTGAACACATAAAATCTGATTTCTCTGCCGACTACAACCTGCGAGGAAGTGAACCAAAGCAACTGAATTTTAAGATGACACTACCTGACTTACACATCAAGTTTTCAGCACAGGCACAAGAAAACTCGGCAACACTCGACGGTGAATTTAAAACATCCGTCTGTGAAAATGCCTTTACTGTATCTTACGATGATTCCGAGTATTTGCTGCGCTACATCAGAGATAACGCCGTTACTGAAATCAAGGGCAAGTACAATTTCCAGCCACAGATTGGCGACTTTTCTCTGGACCTATCATCTCCCTTCTCAGACTTTACCAGTGGCGATTTGAAATTTGAATATAATTTCAGTGACACCAAAACCATACAGTTGTCTGGGAATCTGGAAAACCGTAAAATCAACTGCAAAATTGAAGCGACTGCTCTCAATTGGAAAGCTTCAGAGTTGACGATTTCGGGAGAAAGTCATCTTGAGCAGTACAAGACCATCGGGGCACAAATACAATTCGACTTCCTGAGCGAGAAGAAAGAATTGCGCTCAGAAGTTCACCGCAATGACGAAGAAGTTTCTTTCTCTTTGGTTTCTAGTAGCAGTCAAGCAGGGCAGTGGAAGTTATTGACTAGTCTCTCGTCACCGTTCGAAGGACTGGAGGAATTAGAAATTGGACTTGAATTGAATGTTGTAGAAAAACGTTACGAGGCAACCTTGTATAGAATTCTCAACGGCCAGCGACAAGAATATGCAGTCCAATTGGTCACTGACGACTTCAAAATCAATGGAAGAGTGGAATCAACGGCAACTTCATGGAAAATTATAACATTTGAGGGAAAGGTGGAAAAGAATGGACCGAAAGTTTCCGGACAATGGCAAATAAATGTTGACGAGGAAATAATGAATTTCACCGGCAATATGATCATGAAAAGCGGAATGCCAAGTTTTGATATCAAAATCGAGACTCCATTAGAGCACCTGGAGAAGTTGGACATTATGGGAGCTTTCAATGC